>JAJKFI010000033.1:2901592-2924088 GCA_029204185.1 Lerista edwardsae
CACACACACACACACACACACACACACACACACACACACACACACACACCCCTTTTTGACACAAGCATTCTCAGAGCTGTTTCCAGGAAAAGGTTAAAGCCACATAAAAACATCAAAGCTACACACAAGCTAATAAGCAGAAGCAGTCAGCAGCATGTAAAGGAATTACACTCAAAGGTCCGGCAGAATAAAAGGTTTCCACCTGTCTCTGGTAGGAGACACACAAGCCTCCTTGCAGGACACCATTCTGCAGCTCTGTGATGAGAGAAAGAAGGTTGTTCCTCTGAAGGACTACCTTGAATTTGCGATCCTGGCCCATGCAGTGCTCTGGGCCAGGATCGCAGGCTGCCGCCCACCTGGTGCCGTCGTCCTCACAACTCAACAGGAGCCTTGTGCAACTCAAGGCTGCTCCGCAAGCCCTTCGGAGGCTTGCAATAGCCTCTAGAAAGGTTTTAAAACCTTTCCAGAGGGTATTGTAAGCCTCTGAAGGGCCCGCAGATGCTGCGGGTGGCCTGCCTGGCCCTCGGGAGTGCCTTGGAGGGCAGGTGGTGGCTCCAGCAGGCGGCTGGGCAGTGGTGGCAGCTCAACTGCCATCCCGCCCCTTGTGACCCCTTAGACCCACCCCCGCTAGGCCCACCCCTGGCACAATCCTGAGCAGCAAGCAGGGGTGCAGCATGTGTTGTACCAGTGCTTGCCGTCACAAAAGTGCTGTAAAGCGTTTTGTGGTTGCATAGCAGTTGGGTGGGCCATTGCAAAGGGTTGTGCCTGCTTGCACTGGCAGATAAGTTCTGCATAGAAGATAAGTCCTGTACCAAGCAGCGCAAAGGCGGAATGGGTTGGGGGAAGGTGTGTAACAGGGGTGTGAGGAGAGCCACATCAGGGATAGTGGGTGAGTGGATTGGGCCCAGGAGTAGGGCAGAAGTGGTGGCATCTGTGCACACCAAATCCTATCCCCCTTCCTGGGCCTGATCTGCAGATGTGGTTCAATGTGGACCTGTCCCAGCTATACAGTTTGGGCAGGTTCGAGTTTCCCATTGTAGATGCTGGGGCTTACTGTGGGGCAAGGGGACAAATGTCCCTCGGAGACATCCAGCATGCAGAATTCCCATGTAGGAAGCAGTGATGCGGCTGCACCATTGTGTGGGAATGTGCACTGGATTGGGCGGTCCAACTTTCAAAAATAGTGCTTGATGAGGTTCTCCTACCTTATCTCTATTAATATAGGGCCGTCAGTGCATTTTACAGAGCAACATAAGCAAAAAGGCAGGTTCCTGCACCAAAGATCTTACACTTTACAAAGGGAAAGACAACAGAGAGAGGCAAGAAAAGAGATAAAGATAAGATTCTGCACTTACACATATTTAGGCTATTTCAAGAAGTGAAGGATTTGGGGTGAATTTTGTAGTGATATTTGCAGGTAGATGGACATAATACCGCACGGTATTGTAATTCTGGGTTGTAATTCATAAATATGACATGTATTATACTGGGTAATGTCCCAGATTCTTTTAATTTCTAAAATTAATCTTATTCCTTGTAGTCTGGTTTGGTTTTTCATTCTGAACAAAAACATGTTGCCATTTTGGTTTTTAGAGTTTTCAGGGTGAATATAGCACAGAGGGTCCCAAACTTTACTGGAAAGTTGGAACCACTGTGGCAGGGAAGTGGAAGACAGTGATGGGACTTGCCACTGCCACTGCCACGAAAAAGGGTTTTTTTCCACCTAGCTGGATGTAGTACTGGCTCTCGCGAGGATGCGAGGAGCTTATGCCTCCCACTGCAGGCCTCCCTGCAGCTCTGAACAGCTCCCTGACGTGATCACACCGGTTTTCGATTCAACCTACCCAAGACATGTTTCAAAAAATCTGCCCATTTCTAATACAAAATGCCTTTTTTATTTCATCAAACTTCTCCAATTTTCAACTTGTCTATATGATGCAGAATTTAATTTTAATGTGGGGAAGAATTCAATTATGCCTTCATGCACCTCCAACATGAAGTGCTACAGTGATGGAAGAACTGTTAACATGTGCTATTTCTGCACATTTGAATCAGTGGCAGCTTGATCAGAATATCAGCAGATAAATGAAATACAGTCAAGTGTGCATGCAGTTGCTTGCACCTGAGTTTGAAGTATCCGTCAAGCAGTTGCTTCTTTTCCCAAAGCAAATTATCCTGTAATACCAGATTTTATGGTAAGCACTGGGAGCCCAATCCTGTGCATGTCTACTAAGAAGTCCCATTACAATCAACATGGCTTACTCCCATGTAGGTGTGGATAGGATTGTAGCCCGAGTCATGCAGGCTTTCCCCAACTTTCCTAACACTCAGTTTTAGTTAGTCCCCTGATTCTAGTGTGGTGTGAGAGAGAGAAGAACATCCCTCTATCCACTTCATCCATTCCTTGCATAATTTTGTGCATTTCATTCAGTCCCCCCTCAGGTGCCTTTTTTTCTAGACTGAAGAGTCCCAAACTTAAATTTCTTTAAAACAGCATCCCTTGACACTCAAAAGCCACACAGGAACTATGTTGACCTCTATGGTGATTGCTGCTACCTCAGACTAAACATCAGTGGAATTGTTGTTGGAAGCACTGTAAAAAGAGCAGTTGTTGCACAGTTGTCCTATTCTGTTAGGAACATTTTTCATTAGGTAGTTTTCAAGTGCCAAGTTCAGTTCTTGCCATCTCCATTCAAAGGAGTTGGAAAAGACCCAGTGACATATATGTGAGAGACAGTATACCAACAGACAGTAGTGTAGCTAGAGGGGGGGTCTCAGCACTAGGTATTGTACATTGCCTCTATTCACTGTGCAAGTGGCCCCTCCTCCCCCCCCTTTGGAGCCATTCTGGGGATGCCTCCAATTTGCTCTAGGTACCAGGAATGGCTCCAAAGGGGAAGGGGAGGGTTCGTGTGCTTGGCACGTAGAGGCATCATATCATGCATTAGTGCTGTGACCCTTTAGCAATGCTATTGCTTACAGACTCAAGGCAATTTACTAAACTTATACTAAACCAGGCAGGCTATACTAAACCTATTTTATTACAAACAAGTTTTTACAATAGTTCTATGAGCACTCATAGAATCCTTTGTTCCAGGTGGATCCCTTCATGGCATTGCATCAATTCTTTTTTGCTGTGTATGCCTCCCAGCAGGAGCAGTTACAGACTGGGTCAAGCTGATAAGCATCCTTCTTGGCAGCTGGCTCACTCCACTGCATTTCTGTGGTAGATTACTGTGAGTCCATCACTCAACATAAGGTCATAGCAACAGCGACACCTGGCTCTGTCCTCTCATGACAGCTTTTTGCCACCTTTCTGATCTCCCATCCAAAATTCATCCAGGACCACTCCTGCTTAGCTTGTTATCTTCAGGAAGCCTTCAGCATCACCATTCCACTCCTCTTGCCCTACTGGCCAAAATCTTGGTGTTTTCAAATAATACCATCATGTTCTTTACAATGCTGAATTTAATGCAGAATGCAAGGAAACAAACCACATTGAAATTATTCTACAAATGGTTATAGCCAATTAACCAGAAAAAGAAAACACAACTGCCTTCTGTGACAAAAAGTGAATTTCCTTAACTCAAAACTGACCAAAGAGGCTGAATTTTCTGAGAGCCAATGAGGTGTTATTAAAACACAGCAGGGATCCAATAAAGTGTTGGTATGAGTCAGTTCTCATTTCCATGAGAGCTAATATGTACTAGAATTCTTATACAGTAATTTATTCTGTATGGTCTGGTACGGAATGAGATCTATCATGGGGGTGACCTAATGAGCTCTTGCACAGGGTGATGCAAATCCTCATGATGCCATTGAAAAGCTCTGTGGCTGTGACCTTGGAAACCCACAGATAGTCGTAGCATTGGGCTATATGGCTCAATTTCACACAGGTAGGCAGCTTCTTCTGTTCACGTGATGGAAGACATACTTGCTTTTTTGCAGGGAACATTGTATAAAAAGACTTCATCAGAAAAAAAAAAGCACTGCATCTGTGGTTTTCTCTCTTCTTAGGCACGTTACCCTTGGGCTCTGTCCCAAGGACGTTAGACGTGATGACTAATTTGTCCCATTGATTTATGTGGTGCTTAGTCATAACTGACTTTCTTTGGATACAAGAATATTTTTTAAAAAATATTTTTTAAAATATTTTAAATTTTAATTCTATTTTTTTTTTGCTGTTTATGGGTGGAGAATGTAAGCATGTTTAGATGTGGGTGTTATGCCAAGCTCCTAACATTAAAAGCCTCCTAACGTGTGTCCATTAACAGTATTTTTAGGTGTCTCTTGCAGAAAGATTAGTGATTTAGTGATAGTTAGCTCGTATTGCTTGAAACTGGTATTGTTAACTCCCTGTTGTTAAACATAACAGTTGTAAGTAAAATAAAATGTAGATTTCTAGTAGATAATCCTTGTGAGGTCAGTTATGTGGCTGCTGCTGTTTTGGCAGTGATATTTATCTGCAGTTCTTGTTTGTCTTGGCAACTAGTGTACTTCGGAGATGGAGAACTGAAAACCTGGGAAGAAAGCTGATAACTACTAATCACTGATGCCCAATTTTGCAGTCTGCTGAGGCCTCTTGACTCATAGGTGAATGAATAAGGTGTCTTGAGTCCTACCAAAGATAGCTGCAAGGATTACTAATAGGGTATGCCATCATGGTAAAAGCTGTGCACAAAGTATAGTGAACTTCAGCACTTTCCTCTGTAGTGGCTGTAATTGTTCTTAAAGCTTAAATATAATGGGATGGTAATACAACTGTGTCTGCCGCTGTGGAGCGCTTATTGCAGTTCTTGCATTATGAGATCCTCATTTGTGAGTATATTTCCTATGCTACCACAGGCATCTGAATTAGTGAGGGTGGTTAGATAGCTGGTGTATGGATACCATATACAGCAGTATGTCAAGTATTAGAGACATGTTATTTTCAGGAAAAGGAAGTGGGGGGGGGAAGGAAGATGTTTTAGATGTGGCTGTGAGTTACCTTGAGAGATGTGGGAGAGAAATGTGATTTAAACCAGAGGTGAAATATATAAGTGTAAAGGAAAGGGATTCCTGGGAGAAGGCAGGCTGATCAAAGAATATAGTGCTTAGTGATCAGGTATATAGCTAAAGAAGTGCAGGGTGTGTGCAATTGCACCGAGCAACAAGCTTTGGGGGGGGGGCAATAATACCATCATGTTATATCTCATGTTATATCATCGGAAAGGTAATTTAATGCAGAATGCATTGAAACAAGCCAGAATGTAATATCTTTACTCTATCAAACCTTAGGGCCCCAAAACCAGAAAACAGAAATACAACTGTCATATAAAATAGTAGTTTGTTAAAAAGGCAGTTTTTAGGACTAATACTGTCATGTTATGTACCATTTGATGCAGAATTTAACACAGAAGGCAATGAAACAAACCAGAAATACTGAAAATGAAAATACAACTGTCATGTAAAAATTGCGGGCTTAAAGAGGATAAAAGCAAGGGAAGAACTATGCACACCACCCTGAGCTCCTTAGAAGAAGGGTAGTATAAAAATGTGAAAAATATGAACGAATGATTTTGTTATATGGGGGAATTTTAAAATTTTTTTGCCCCCCCCCATGTCAAATGACCTAGCTATGCCACTGTTGGTGACTGACTATGGGCTAGGGGGCAGCAGGAGAGGGCATGCTGCAGGGAGGAGTATGTGCTGGGGGGGGGAAATGGTTTCCCCCTCATTTTTCACCTTTTTAAAAAGCCTGGGCATGCTGTTCCAGAAGTGAGTCACTTCCTATTGTGATGTTACTTCCAGAGCATCATTTTGCCCTCGCCCCAGGCTACACTTTCATTAGCTACACTACTGCCAGTGATTACCGCAAATGCACCCTTTCTAGTTTTCCATTGTAGCAACTGAACAGGGAAAAAAGCCTTGATAGTTCATATCCACTGCCACTGTCCCAGGCTACAGAGACCAGGCAAAGTGAAAAAAAATCTTCCCAGGACAGTACCAAGACCCAGGGGCTCTTATTAAAAATCAAACCCACAGTAGCATGTACAGGAAAAAGAGATGTGACAATCCACTAAATTACCTGTGATTATAGACCAGGCAGACAAAGGGTCAAACTGTAATTGGTTTATTAGAAGTCTAAACAAAAAAAGGGAATTAGACAATGTGGAGAAAGAAAGGAGAAAGAAAGATAAGCAGTAAAAAATACAAGCAGGCAGATGGGAAATGCCTGAGATGGCTGGAAAGCATAAAGGTATGCTTTCACCAAAGGTATGCAATAACCATTAGCACCCAGCAGATGGAGCTTGCTTACTACTTGACCTCTCAGCCCATTACCACCCATGGTAGACTGGCCAAGGGAGGAGGGTGGAGCGGGGATCCAGCCCTTAGGCTGAATCCTAACCCCCATCTCTGTCCTAATTGGCTGTGCATGGGCCACTTGGATTTGTGCTAGTGATTTCACAGGTGCAGATCTGAGTAGCCCCATGGAGGTGGCTGGGTAGCCCCATAGAGGACCTCCAGCTGCCTCCTAACCTATGCTGGATACAGCGCAGGCCAGCCTGCCTGCCTTTTCCAGCGCAGGTTAGGATTGCCCCGTTAATTGGTGTGCTGGCAGGGCAGAGCCTTCTCTGTGATAGTTTTTTTTTATGTGACATAAAAAAGTTTGGGAGGCCCTCCTTGTCTTTGCTTTTAAAAAGGGAAAAAGCTCCTTTTCATCAAGCCTTGGAGCTGGGGAGTTGTTCTTAAGCTTTTATACTCTTGTCAGCCATGTTGGGACTGTCCTGTGAAAAATGAGATAGAAATGAAAGCAAAAAATAAGTAACAAGACAATCCTATGCAAGTCTACTCAGAAGTAAGTCCCATTAATTTCAGTAGGACTTACTCCCAGGTCAGTGTATATAGGATTGTAGCCTGAGTACATTTTCATCAATATCAAATATCTAAAGCCAATAGATGCCTGTCTTATTTAGTTGTCATCTTCCTTGTATCTTCCTTACTTTAATGAGAACCTACAGACTGCTGCTTCATACATTACTTTTCAACAGGAAACATAGAAAATATAGAGTTTGATCATGTTGAGCATGAGCACCCTGCCTGAATGTATTGGAATCCCACAGTGCTCAGTAGAGTGCTATTTTCCATGTTTGTCAGTGTGAACACACAGATCTGTGCACAGTTCAATGTGAGGTAGGAGTGCAGATATGGGAGGTCCATGTTTCTTTCTGTATCTTGCTATCTTGTGTGCCATGCAAGTCACATGTGTTCCTGAGCATGGAAATAAAACTTTGGTCAGTATACAGTACATTTCCATCTGCACCGTGATGCAGGTGAAAACATTCCTTCTGATCCTGTATAGGGCAAGTGAGGGCCATGTCTAATCCCATTTATGTAAACGTGCATTGCAATGCAGGTGCTCACCCAGATGCTTCACAGACATCCACTGTGCTTGAAGTTCTTTATCTAGCAAGGGATTTCATGTCTAGGAATGGCTACTGCAAAGGTATTCCATTTTATCTGCTCTTTAGACACATGCATTTGTTCCTTTGTCCAGAAAGTAGCATGAGAAAAGTCTTGCACAGTTGTCACTTCGCCTTGGCTGAGACTATGAAGGATGTATAATTAATCAGGGTCCTGTCAGTTAGTCTTGATTTTCCAGTATTCTGAAGTCAGCTATCTGTCAGTCATTCTGGAAACATTTAATGGAAATGCTGTGCTGTGAGTTGCCTAAGGAAGGAGTGGTAAGAGAAGGTCAGAGAGAAAATCCGATTTGATAAAATGATTTTTTTTTGCATTAAATATATAGTACAACTGCATACTTTGTAGAAAACACAACTGGATGGTTTGAATCTGCTAGCAGAAGCAATGTTTTCTCTTTAAGCAAATTGTCCATCTCAGCTAATAAAAGCTGATCAGATGTGTGCTGCTTACCAGGAAAGAGAAAGGTAGGCAACTGGGTAGGCAGACATTATTATAGCAGGTAACCCTGCATGTGTTGTAGTGTTGTATGGTTACAGAGGCAGGGTGGCCTTGCACTGTGATTGTTCAGTTGGGCTTGCAGTGGATGGCAAAGCAAGCTGCCCAGTATATTCCTGTTCTATTTAGTTTGCTTCCTTATATGCAAGGCCTAACAGTTCTGCCTATGCCTTAATGAGAGCTTAGAGCAACTTCAGTCACCCAGAATCACCCAGCCTCCTCCTCCCTTTACTCAATGGGTCACTACTCAGTGGGTCACAGGCAGCCAGCCTCTCAGAACTGGTGCCTACCCTGTGCTGAGGACCTCATCAGCTGCTGGGGGATCTTTATGTCTCCACCCTTCCTTCCTTTGTCCTGCATAAGTAATGTAATGCCCTTTTATTTAGCCCTGATTCTGGAAGGAGCCGCCTCTTCATACTGGTTGCCCTGCCAGGTCTGCTGGAAGGTTACTGAGGCTGCAGCTGCATTGCCACACAGCTGGAGGGGAGGGGCCCTCTGTGACCCAGGCTCCTTATGGCAAAGCTAGAGATGGCTGCCATGTTAGGCACCAACCACATCAATACAAATGGCTGAGCTTGCCCTAGCAGCTGTGTTGCCCAACAGCAGCTGTATTTTTGCTCCAGGGAGTTCGCTGTGGCTGGGCTGCCCAGTGACAAACCCAGTTGGGCCGCAGAAGAGACAGCTGGTGCAGGGGCCAGAGGTGAAGACCACCCCAGATAAATATTCCTCAGCTGATTATACCTGAAACCAGCCTCACAGCCCCATCCTAACTAAATCCCCATATTGCAATGTAGTGGCGCTGGTGCGGCTTCTGCTGTATCTTGCAGAAGATTTTTGGCTCCTGGAGGTCTCCTCGGGGTAAAGGTAAATTTGTCCCCTTGCCCCAGGGTAGGCCCCAGCAGCTGCTATGGGTCAACATGGACCTGTGCCAGCTCATTTGTTGGCACACATCCGAGTTGATTCTTGATCAGGTCCAGGAAAGAGGTCAGGATTTGACGTGCACCATTGCCTCCAAACTTGCCCCTTTCTGGGCCTAGTCTGCCATCCTCTCTGCCTCATAACTGCCTTGTTCTGCTTTGAGCAAGGAGTTCTTGCAAACGGACAGAGCTTTTGTTCATGAAATAAACTTCAGTTGTCAGAATCACTAGTCAGGATGCTACCCATCATATAGCAAAATAAGCATATGTTTTTAAACAGTTGATATTAGGCCAATGTGAGGCTATTGAGAACTAAGCTGAACATATACTTTGAGCCTGAGGGCCACAATTAATATGCAAGCTTCAGTTGCATGAAATATATAATTTGCATATCTTTCTCATGAGTATGCAAGTGACTTTTCTATTCATATCTTGTACTTACTCTATCTGAAAATGTTACTCTAATTGTGAAGCTTTGCAGTAATTCTTGGAAAATCTTACCATATGGGTCAGAAATCTTGAGAGCTGATAGTTATGATGATGAATTTGGGCTCCCTTTTATCTTGGGCCTTGTTTCTGATTTTCTGAAACTATCTTTTTTTGTCATCAACATTTTACATGTAGCTTTGGAGCCACAGGGATTTAAAAATTTGCCTTTTTTCTCCTTAAGGCAACATAAAAATTAAAACCAATGTTTCCAGGTTCCTCACAAGTTTTCAGGCTGTTCAAAAGCAGTTTGTGCGGTTGCGGAGATATTTTGTGCCTCTACAATGAGAACTAGGCCACAGTCTTTTCCTATACAGTAGTTAAACCTCCACCTACCACCCCTTCCTTTAATGGATGGTTTTTACAAACTTTTTTAAAAAATCCCTCTGTTATATTATTTTGTTATATATAAACTTCAAAATGTGAATGGTTAATGTATCCATATTGAGTCTTGGTATCTGGGGAGGGAATCCATTCACAGAAACCCCCCCCCCCCCCATGAATATCAAAACCTGTGGGTAATAAAATCTGTGGGTTGCAGATTCCCCTTGTTCCAGTTGCATTTGGAGCTGTTCTGAGGCCTGGCATCAGGCTCAGTACGAGGCAAACTGAGAAATTTGCTTAGGGGCTTATGTTAATGTCCAGGCCATTGTCTTTTTCAGGTACCTGAGAGACTGTGTACAGCCTCTGTGGGCCTCAGAACGCCACCCACATCATTTAAAGGGAGTTTTTGGTGAAAACCTGTAGTTGTCCTTAAAATGCTCCAGGTGGCATTCTGAGGCTTGCAGAGGCTTTGCGCAGTTGTACACGGCCTTTGCGGATCTCAGAGGTTCAGTTGCGTCTGGGAGGTCTTCAGTGGATCCAGCTGTGGGTTCAGAACCCGCAGTTAGTCAAACCATGGATCCTGAATCCACAGATTAAACAGATTAAACAGGCTGGACCAGTACACTTCGTGCTATATTGGTGTAAATATAAAGTGTGTCTTTAGTTTAAGTCTAGATTCTTTGCAAGATAGTAAGGTAACCTACACTGTTAATGAAAGGAAAATGAAGGCCCTAAGAATCTCTTGATGTCTGTATTAATTCAAATTAATTATTTAGGAACAAGAATTTCACCCCTCAGGTTACTGTGGATTGCGAGCCCATAGCACATGCCCAAGTCTACTTGCACTCAGGGTGATCATTATGTTGCTGATTAAGCATATGCTTGGGGCCAGAAGTGTTTTAGATTTCAGATTTTTTTCTTGGATTTTGGAATATTTGCATATATGCAATGAGATATTTTGGGGATGAGACCCAAGTCCTAACGTGAAATTCACAGCTGGAAGGGACCAGGGAGTGTCTTTTATCCATTGGGGATTGTGAATAAACTGTCTGGACATGGAGAAGTCAAGTCCCACACTCTAGAGCAGATGTTCCAAAACTGTGGGTCAGGACACACCGGTGGGTTGCGAACCAATTTCAGGTTCGTCGTTAAGCACCTAGAACAGACATATTGAAAATATGGAAAGATGGGATGCTGGAAAGGAAGAGGTCTGTGTGGTTGTTTTGCTTGTGTCAAAGTTGTAAATTGGCTTTTTTCATTTTGATTCATTTTGCTATTGGAAAATGGCTGAGAAATAACCCCACTTATTGCTGCATTCTCAGGAAAGCAGCAGGCTCTGGTGTCACAATGGCACTTCGGCCATGACATCACTTCTGATGGGTCCTGGGTAGATTGTCATTCTAAAATGTAGGTCTCAGTGTTAAAGCGTTTGAGAACCACTGCCATAGATATTCCCTTCTGTTGAGCCAACCTCATCTACCCTCAGCTGAATGTGCTGCTTTATGAAGGGAATTATTTCAATGTACTCAGCCATTCCCATAACAATGTGAGCAGTGCAGGTCCAAGAGGTGGATGAGGTACTGGTTTTGACCTTCAAAGCCCTATACAGCTTCTCCCCTCAGGTCATTGGAAAGGCCCTTTTATGAGTGCTGTCTCCTAGGAGGTGAAAGGGACAGCAATAATGATTAGGGCATTCTCAGTAGTGGCACCAACTCTACGGAACTCCCTCCCTCTTAATCTACAAGCTGCTCCCTCACTGGAGATTTTCTGGTAAGGCCTGAAGACTTTTTCTTAGACAAGCCTTCTTTCTTGGCCTTTTTAATGGCATCTAGCTTTTATAGCCCTTTCATGGATCACTGCCCTGTCGTGGCGAAGGGGCTTGAGTAGCTCAATGAAGCTGTGAGCTATGCCATGTAGGGTTACCCAAGATGGACAGGTCATAGTAGAGAGTTCTGACTAAACGTGATCTGTTGGAGAAGGAAATGGCAACCCACTCCAGTACTCTTGCCAAGAAAACCCCATGGATTACAGTACAAAAAGGCTAAATGATATGACACTGGAAGATGAGCCCCTTAGGTTGGAAGGTGTCCCCTGGACTGCAAGGAGATCCAATTGGTCAATCCTACAGGAAGTCAAGCCTGATTGCTCCCTGGAAGGACAAATCCTGAAGCTGAAGCTCCAATACTTTGCCCACCTCATGAGAAGAGAGGACTCTTTAGAAAAGACCCTCATGCTGGGAAAGATGGAAGCCAAAAGGAGAAGGGGGCGGCAGAGGATGAGATGGTTAGATAGTGTCACTGAAGCAATGAACATGAAATTGGGCGAACTCCGGAAGCTAGTGGAGGACAGGGAGACCTGGCGTGCTGTGGTCCATGGGGTCATGAAGAGTCGGACACGACTTAGCGACTGAACAACAACAAGCTTTTATAGACTTGGTCTGTCTTTTATAAAAAGCTGCTGCTCTTATGTTTTACTGGAATATTGTTTGACCTTGGCATCCACAGGGGTTCTATTCCCAGAACCCCTGTGGATGCCAAAATAGAATCCATGTTTGGGGGCCATCACTCACACTCAGGCGGTGGTCTGAGGTCTGCAGAGGCCACACATGGCCTCTCCAAGTTTCAGAAGGTTTCAGAAGCACATTTGTGAGGCGTCCATAGGGTCATCTTATGACTTCTGAAGCTCAGAGAGTGGCCTCTCAAGGATTCAGACTATTGACAGGTTGGCCCTCCTGATGTGGGTTGGGTCAAATCCGTGGGTTTCAAGATCATCTTAATGTTTATGAGTTTTAGCTTATTGTTTTTAATGATGATTTTATATTGTAAGATAAAACTTTCCAAAACTATGGTGCCCAGCCCCGGTGGTGCACTTGCACTGCCAGTGCTGTGTGTTACAAAAGTGTTGTAAGGCACTTCCCCATTGACATAATGATCTCAGGTCTGAATGCAAGTTGGATCTTGGCGCTGGGAAAATGCTGCGGGCAACCACCAGGCAGTTTCCCCATTGAGTGGTGGGGAGGCTTTTTGGGGCTGGGGCAGGCAGGGTGGAGAGAGGATCGGGCTCAGATGGAGTTGGGCGGTGGCAGAAGCTAGTGCCGAACCCTATGTCTCCTCCTGAGCCGCTCCTCGGTTCTGTGCCCGCTATATACTGGGTGCAGATCCAAGGAGACTCATTGCTGCTAATGGAGCTCCACATGAGGAAATGGAACCAATGTTCCCTTCCTTGAGAAAGCTCCAGTGGCTGATCTGGCCCTGCAGGATACAACAGTGGCTATTTTGGCAGCTCTGTATCTTATCATGCCTCAGACCATAGGATTGGGCTACTCAATGTAAGTGAGAATCCCCAAACTTTTTTGCTGGATTATAGTCATAAAGGTAGAAAAAATGTAATAGTCTTGTTCAGTGTTTTCTGGAAGCAAAACCATGGGAGGATGGGAAGATCTCTGATCTCTACTTTGTATGTATTTTGCTGTGTCTTGTATGGTTAAAACTGCCAGAGGATTTATGAACCACTATGATAAATGGTTTTAAGGGCGCAATCCTAAGCTGCCCTCCGCTGTGTCCAGGGAGCAGGCTGGAGCCTCCATGGGGCAAGGGTACATTTGCACCCTTACTCTGGGATAGGCACCAACCGCCCCAATGGGCTCCTTGGATCTGTGCCTGCTGTTTAACAGGTGAAGAGCCGAGGATGCTGCGAGGATGAGGATGGGCCCCAAATTGGGGCTGCGCAGCTGGGGACGGGAGCTTGAATGCAGCCTGATGCTGCATCCCAATTCCATCCCTCTCCCCAGGCCAGCACACCTCCTGACCTGCCCACCCCCTGCCCAAAAACGCCTTCCCTGCGTCCCTCCCCCCGCCCAGAACTGCTCTTGCGCTGGACCTGCTCTTTGGCTGGCGCTGTTGGGCCCACGCTGCAGCTAGCATTGATCCAATGGCAGCAGCGCTGACGCAAGGGTGCCGGTCAGTGCTCTTGCACCAGCGCTGCTGCCTTTAGGCTGACACTAGCAGCTATCATTGGCCCAACACAGAGCCTTGGATTGTGCCCTAATTCTGAATCGTTAAGGAGCAGAGGATCACCGGTTATGGTATTTCAGTAGAAATAGAAGAAAAAGCTTCCACAGTTGGAAAATTACAGCTTGTGTAGGTGTTGAAAAGCCTCTGCTTCACATTTGAAACTGGCAGCATGCCAAGCATTGAGAGCCATTTATGTTTTTAAAGGAAAGAGTTTCTTTTTCTTTTGAATTGCAAAATTGCACACCATCACACCACTGTTTTGCTTTAAAATGTCCCATACAAATGTTTGCTTCCTCATGCCAAAATGAAGGAATCTCCCCCCGTTCCCCCCCATTTTATTGGATAAATACAAGAAATATGCTTGGCATGTAAGTTTTCAGGGCGGTACATCAGGGTGGTTGGGATGACAAATGTGACATTAATGTGAGAAAGATGGCTCTAGTACAGAATTAATAACTTCTTAAAAGACATATTTTGGAAGCAATTCAAGACTTTGCAATAGTTTGACGGACTGACATTGTGTACTTAACATTTCCATCTGGCCACTCTTAAATGTGCATAAGTGTGAATTTATTAACAAATACATGAACATATGACAATACATTATAATACATCAGTTTGTTGGGTCCTCTGGCTCATCACTGTCTCCAAGACAGAGGTCACTTTTAGCTCTGATATTTGAGATCCTTTAACTAGAGCTGAAGGGATGTTTATGTGCTCTACCACTTAACTATGACCGCAGAAAGCTCGGTTTCTTTCCCTGTGGCCTCCTTGGATATCCCTTAGAAGATTATAAAACATATGTTATATTAGTCCAAAAAAAATGATTGTAAAGTTTTTGAGTTTGGCTTGTCTCATAAATGTTTATTAAATTGTTATGCATGGCCTTTCCAAGTCAAATCTAGGTTTGACAAGGTTACTACCCATCAGAGAAGTTCAATATTTTGTATGGAATGTTTAGGACACCTGCTTAATGCTGAAGAAGTCCATTCTTATTTGTGTCAAGAAGTAGATGACATGAAGTCCCCTAAAGTTTTTAATTGGTAGGGGTTGGGAAAGCAGCTCCTTAATTGGCTCTGCCTTATGTTCCGTTTAAAGAAAACATAAAGTGTGGTGCCTGCTGGCATTTCTCAGCATGATCCACACTTTTTGTTTTAACTAAAAGGATCATATGGGAAGGAATACGGTATACAACTTTGATGGTTTTTGTAAGGCACTGGATCTGGTTTGGCCATCCCTGTTTGATACTGGAGTTAGATTTAGAGCCCAATCCTATCCCCTACCATCTTCTGCCATGCAGCCACGCTGATAGTGTGTGCATTGCATGCTGTGGGTTGGTGGGTAATCAGGTGGCCCAGGAGTGGTAAGTAAATATTTTTAATTTACCTCCCAGTAGGCCATCGGATTACCAATTGGTGACCTTGGACATATGCCAGCTATTTTACTGGCATTAGTCTGAGAAGAGGTAGGCGTGTGTGTTAGGCAGGAAAATGGGGATAGTATCTCAGCATATGCTGTTGTCATCCCTTCCAGCCTTCACCTGCCCCTGTCCTCCCATCCCCGTCTTGAACCTCCCTCGAACCACCCAAAATTCACCTCTTCTTACCTGCTCTGTTATGGGTTGGGTCCACTAGTGGTGGGTGCATGGAGCTGGTGGGTGTTCGTTTTAGTGGCTCTGACATGAATGGCAGCAGCACATCATTTACTGCGCCGCTGTGGCTTTTATGTTGGCAGTTGGTGAGATTGCTGTCATTAAGGCCCCATAGGATTGGACCCTTCAGTCAGTTAAGGCCCATTTCAAATTATTGTTGTTTTGCATATTAAGTTTTCAGTTGTTACTCATAAGAACATAAGAAAAAGCCTTGCTGGATCAGGCCAAAGGCCCATCTAGTCCAGCTTCCTGCATCTCACAGTGGCCCACCAGATGCCTCAGGGAGCACACTTCTGTACTGCTGTGTCCCCTACATCTGGCATTTTAAAGTAGACTATTACCCTTGTACCACCCCCAAGGAAGGCACCAGACTGAGGTTGGGATTTAACTTTAATAAGCACAATGTAAATCATGTAACCTACTGAACACCCATCCCTCCCTCGCCAGTCTGGGGTAGGCAAAAAAACTGCCATCCATACTTGGCCAATTTGGATGACAGAAAAAAATTCCTACCCGGCCCTCACGATGAGCGACTAGCTAATCTCAGACTGGGCATACCCATCATAGCTACCTGTAAGCTACTCCTTCATTAGAGACAATCAAGGAATCCAAATATTTGTCATCTAAAAAGTGCTTTTGATTCACGGATATTGCATTCCTAAAGCTCAAACAAAATATATTTTTGTGGAGAAAAATGCTGTTAAGAACATATAAGAACATAAGAAGAGCCCTGCTGGATCAGGCCAAAGGCCCATCTAGTCCAGCTTCCTGTATCTCACAGCGGCCCACCAGGTGCCCCATGGAGGCATGAGACAACAAGATGCTTGCATCCTGTTGCCACTCCCTTGCATCCGGTACCAGTAGCTCACCACCTTTGTAAGGAGGTTGCACATTCCATCATTGCCTATAGCCCACGATGGACATTTCCTCAAGAAATCCGTCCAATCCCCTCTTAAAGGCATCAAGACCAGATGCCATCACTACCTCCTGTGGCAAAGAGTTCCACAGATTAACTACCCGCTGGGTAAAAAAGTACTTCTTTTTATTTGTTTTAACTCTTCCCAACCAATATCTGTTCTCCCACATATCAGTTGCGGTAGTGAGTACAGTTTGAAATATGGAAGCTCACATCCTTGATAACATTAATAACTCACCCTTTGTTATTGATGTTGGTTGTTATAGATTTCCTAAAAAGGAAAAAAAAACCCACTATTTGGATGCTTAAGGCTTCTGTGAGAGAAAACAAATACAAATAATTTAATGAATGGTTTTTGCTATCGCTTTAGGCCTGAAGGAAAGATAGGCTGTGTGACCATGTTGTATTCTGTAGGGCGCAATCCAAGGGTTGCTGTAAGGCACTTTTGTGCCAGTGCTGTTATCGCGGGGGCCAACGCGGGGGCCAATGCAGTGCGCTGCACCTGCACCAACTGAATTTGGCAGGTGCAAGAGTGGTTCTGGGCAGGGGGAGGGCAGGAGAGAAGGAGGTACTGGGCAGACTGAGGGTAGTCCGGGAGGTGGTCCGATGTGGGGAGGGGGTGGCGCCTGGATAGTAGCCATTAGGCTGCATCCAAACCCCTGTCCACGGCTCATGTGGCCCCAGTTCGGGCCACGCAGGGAACTAGGATCTGCGCTTGATATATAGCAGGCACAGACCCAAGTAGCCCATAGGTGCGGCTGGCATCTACCCTGGGGCAAGGGCGAGAACTTACCATGTAGGTAAGTGGCCTGTTCTGTTCCAGCGCAGTTTAGGATTGCGCTCTTAGAATAGTTTCTTAGGAAATAAAAGGAAACGGAGCAGAAATGAGGGGCTGCCACAATGGTGACAAGAATTAGGGAAGAGTCCCAGGCCCGTTTGGGCCATAATCTCCTTGCATATTCTTGGCTGATGCAAATTCTACAGTGGGACAGAGGTATCACAGGGAGGAGTTTTTTCCACATTGGAAGCTTCAGTTTAAAAGAACTAAAAGGGGCTAATAGGAATGCATGCAACATTTAATTTATCTCTTCCTTGGAAAAATACCTGTACTAAGAAAGGATTTAGAAATTATAGTGCTGCACTAGAAGAGCTTTTCAGGCCTAAGTGCTGAAATAACAGTGCAAGCTTAAGACATTTTCCTTGTCAGTTTCATGAACCACCAAAAATCACGTCAGGACCCACTGGTGGGTCCCAAACCACAGTTTAGGAACAGATTATCCTTTTACGCTGTTTCAGCTGCATATTGGTTTTTGTTGGTAAGTTACTCAAAAGGATGTTTTGAGGCGGGCATTTGACATATCAAGCTGAAATCCATTTTTAATCAATGTCTTTACTGTATATTTGTTTTTGAAATGTGAATGTATTTAAAACATATCACACTGGAGGTTTGTTTTATCTTGTGCGTTTTCTAGTTAATTTAATGCAGATTTCTGTTTTACACGATTATTAGTTTCAAAGCAATAACTAGTATGATTGATAGTCTTGATTATGTTAAATCAAAGGTATATAAGCAACTGATCATACTGTACAATATTTTAAAACAAATATATTTTTTTGTAAGTTCTGGTCAGGATATCCAAGGAACAAGCGTGGTTGCAAATCTTCCAGTCTTGATGCGACAGAATCCTGCAGAGACACTTCGGAGAGTCCTACCAAAAGTTAGAGTAAGTTTGCCGTGCCTTATTTTGATTCCTTTCTTCTTGATTTAAGAATATTAAGAACAATCCACATCCCATTCATGCCAATGATAATACTTCAGTTGATTTTAATAGCTGTATCTTGACCAATTAAGGAAAGAAAATAAAAAAGTTAAGATCCTTCCCTCCCCCCCCCCACATTTTGGATTGGAAGGTATATATACCTTGGCATTTACATTTTCATAATCAGTATACATTTATTTTCAATTGTGTAAAGCAGGGGTCAGCAACCTACTTCCATATAGGTACTAGGTCCATCAATAGTAAGAACCAATGCATGTTTGTTACATATGCACGAACCTCCTGATTAGGCCATAAAGTAAGAAAAAAGAGGTGGGCACGGTGTAGAGCGACACATGTCCAGACAGAGAATGACCCTCAAAAGGTAGCTTCTGTGCTTGCAGAGATAGAATTGCAAACTTGAATTCTTTTTAGGACCTCTATAAGCTGGATGGATAAATCTTTTTGGGATAACGGGCTGGATGTTTTTGGGTGGTGGGCTGCATCTGGCCCATGGCTGTAGATTGCCTACCCCTGAAGTAAAGTAACAATACATGGAAAGTTAAGTTTAAACTATTTCATTTTCCACTGAGATTATTGTTCGTTGCATGTTCCAAGGATGCCAATGCTATTGATTTTGAATAGTTGTTCCCATTAAAAATATCATCTCCTCAATTGAAGAATGGTGGATAAACGTTTTGGACTTTGCGGAAATGGATAAACGTACAATTATACTTAAAGAGAAATGAGTAAATGTAAATAAATGTAAAACGCTCATCAACTTTTTGCGTATGAGAGAGAAGAATGACTTGATATGTGGATTTGCTGAATAGAATTAATAGATTAAAATAACTGTAATAGGGAAAATTAATTGGAAAGTAATAACTGGCTGTTGGTATACGTTTTGTTGATCTTGAAACTTTGACTTGGTAGTAAGAAAACTATATGTAATAGTAATGTAAATGTAATGTAATATGTAATTGCTGCGCTCTTGCTGTGCTTTAATGTATGATTTAGATTTTTGTTTTTAATACTTAAAATAAAAAAACTAATTTTAAAAAATATGAACATTGGTATATCTAAGTATTACTATTACTATTACTATACTGCTTTAACAAAAACAGGTAAACTAAAATACACCATTCTGGGGTAAAAAGGGACAGTTCTCTCCCCCTGCTAAGACAGCACTTTAACAGATGCAGTTTTGCCAAGTTAGCAGGTATTAGTTAGCAGGTAGCAATATTGCATCCCAATCCTATAATTTTCCTTGCTAACTGAGCAAGAGGGATTTTTTCAAGTGTTGTTGAAAAATTATATTTTTTTCTCTTATATTTAGCAGGGGGAGAGCAATTGTCCCTCTTCACCCCAGCACAGTGCCTTTTCTAGTGGCTGTTGCTGGTGGTCTACATTTTTTTAGATTGTGAGCCCTTTGGGACAGGGAGCCATTTAACTTTATTATTATTACTATTTGCCTGTAAACCACTTTGTGAACTTTATGTTGAAAAGCAGTATATAAATACCTGTTGATTGATGGATAGATAATTTCTTCCCTTGTTAATGCAGCAGTACCAAAATGGAAACTGCTGCATTCTGTTGTTGGGGTGGCAGTTGCAGTGGTCTCCTCTAGATCAGGGAACAATGGTTTCCTCACCCGGAGGTAAGCCTCCTTGGCTCCAAGGCTCTACCCACAACAATCTACTTGGACCTGCAATAGCTATTTTGCTGTTGCATGTCTGCATTGGCTCCTTCCACTGGATCAGGCTTGGGAAGGGGGTTAGAATATTGGCAGTGCTGTCACCACCAATCCCGTTCCCTCCCAGGACCTGATCCATCCCTTCCTGTTTTGCCCCTTTCCTCCCATTCCACCTTCCGCCCACCTCCCCCCAGCCTCCCTGTCATCTTACTCCTTCAGTGATAGGAGGAATGGACATTCTTGCTGGCAGGAAGGTGCAGGTGCTGGGATAAGTACTCGTTCTACGCTTTACAGTTCTACTAATGCTGGATATTTGCATTTTCAGTCTCCTCAGGCTGATTGACAGAAAGCATTTAGCTTTCCCTATTTCATCAATGAAACTTATCTTCTTTCAACTTTCTCTTGCATGCCTAACATTCACAGAAAGGTTTAATCAGAACAACTAATGTTGGTGGTTCTTAGGTATGTGGCCTTCTAGAAAGGAAGCAGTAGGAGTAGAGTTCTAAGGATATTTTGTCCCTTTTTTAATTTGCTGAGAGTGTGTGGCATTTGAAATTCAGCTGATTGAAGTAGTGGAACACATCAGAACATTTGTTTGTTGGTTCTTCTTTTTATTTTATTTACTCTACTAGCTGGTCCTTACCTGGCGTTGCCCGGATATTTATTTATCCCAAGCTTCTATTAGAAAGGAAAAGGAATGAATTCTATTTATAGTGTAAAATCGAAGTAATGTTATGTACAGGTAATTGAAAGTATAAGTACAATATAAAAATTATAAAGTAAAATCTTTTACAAATTCACTATAATATTAATTTAACTCAAAACTTGATTATAAACAACATTTTTAGTTTCACCTCCAGGAGCAAGAATAAATAAATTCTTGGGTGAACCCACCCTTGAGCAAGCAACATACAGTTGTCCGTGGGAGAAACATGGCGATCTCAAATTCACTCCGCAGTACTTAATAGACTGCCACTGTGATTGGTTGATCATGACTGAGAATGCAAGTTTCACTGGAAATTGCAATCTCTTAAATTTAAAAGGGAGATCCGTAGGAATGAGTGGTATCCGTGGGATAAAAACTGTCACACCCTCTCCCTTTCCTGTTAAGATAGTCGTTTCAATTACAGTACTCAGCATCTTCTTGACACATGGCCTTGTGCCATTGCAAAGTTTTGGCAGGTCGAGGTTCCGTAGTAAAATAATTGGAGATCCCACTTTAAGTAAAAGACAATGTGGTGGCAATCCAGCCGGATCAAGTGAGTTTAGGAACTCTGATGGGAAATTGACGACTTCATAGGCATCTACTACGGTATCGGATAGACTTGTATTCAGGGACTACGCCTGGTCACATGGCAAGTATTTGATTGGAGTCCAAGACTTCTAAAAATTATGATTTTAATGATTTCTAAAAATTTCCAGAAGGTTCTTCAGAGTTCTATTCATTCTATTCGACTAAGCCTGGGCTTAAATGTCATCGGGACTGTCACCAATCAGTGACCCCAAAAACTATGGATTTGACACGAATGTCGGTCATTTTGGACATTTTATCCACCCCTTCTCACCCCCCCGCCATGCTGAAGGGGGCCAAATGTGGATTTAAACGGCATCAGTAGCATCACCGTTCATCTCAGCGACCCCGAAAACTATGGATTCAACACTCATATTGGCCGTTTTCGATCATTTTTACATGGCACCCCCTTCACACCCCCACCCCTAGGGGTGCCACGGGTGTCTTACTTTGCTGGTCTAACTGTGCTGGTCTAATTCCAGGTTAGGATTACGCCCCCTCTCTTCTCTCACCACTGCTGCTGCTACCATCTTTTCAAATGTTGGTTTCCAGATTGACCACAAGGTCTTTGGTGTGATGTGGAAATGGCAAAAAAGTAAGGTATGCAAGAAGTGCACAGTGTGTGGTGTGCACACACACCAGAGTCACAAGCACTCAGAAAAGCAAGTTTGGATTCAAGTCTGTTTGAGCCATGACTCTTTTGAGTCACTGGCCCTGAGTCACGAGTCAGGTCCGATTCAGTTATGTCTATGAGTCAACTGAGTCAGGAAAAACCAGCATCAAGACTCAATGGCCATCTCTGCTATGTCTATACAAATTATTTAATACATAGGTAAAAACAAGGGTAGGAAGTCTAAGCCAATGGCCTGCTTCTGATAATATCCCCGAGAAGAATATATGGCCAAAGTGTTGCAGTTTCACGTCTCACAGTCCAGAACTGGCTGAAACTGGCATTCCGTCTCTCCGTCTCAGGATCAGATAGTACACCTGTGTGTCCTTCAGCAGGCAGCTTCCCAGCTTGTTAGGGATAGTAGTTGTACTCCCTTTCTGATAGTGTAGCACAAGCAGGCAGTTTCACACGGGAAGCCCTGGCTGCAAAACACTGCTCATTCCCATGAGATCATAGTGTTCTAAGGGTCACCCCATTGGGTAAGATGGGGCACAAGGGGTCTTCAGGTATCCACCTACCAGATATACTCTGGCTGCATCCCTTTGTTCTGGTGTTGGAAGGAGTTTTTCACTGTGTGTGCTTAAGATGTAAAACTGCACTGAAACGGCCGCCTGCGAGCGGCATAGACTTCACCGGCTTCCTAGCCGGCAGATTGAACCTTTGTACCTTTCTCACTTTCGCTACAATAAAGAGACTTTGTTATGGAAATGTGGCGATTGCTTCAATCCTTCGCTTCGGAGCGCTAAGGCAAGGCGCTGGAATGGGTCTCCAAGCCCCCAACTCTGCTACTATTTACACAAATACACAACAGGTTATGGT
>JAJKFI010000033.1:2924098-2964235 GCA_029204185.1 Lerista edwardsae
GGTCTCCAAGCCCCCAACTCTGCTACTATTTACACAAATACACAACACAAAGCAGTATCTCAGCAGTTAATGTTTACATTGAGTTTGTAAAATCCTGTTACAATGTAACCTGAATCTAATGGGCAGGGCAATCCAACCCCCTCTTGGGCCAATGCAAGCCACTTGTGTTGGGCCCAGTGCTGTTGCACATGTGCCATAAAGCTGCAGCGGTGCCGAGTTCGGCAAGTGCAGACGCTTTTAAGGGCAGGGGAGGAAGGTAGGAGTGAGGCGGGGAGGGTGTTCTTGCAAGCAGAGTGGCCTTGTGTGAGGCGAGGAGTTTGGATGCATTAGGCTGCATCTAAACTTACATCCCCATCCTGTGCTGCCCCAATTCAGGCTTGCAGACTTGCAGATCCAAGCTGCCCACTGGGGTGCCCGGTGCCTGCCCCGGGGTAAGAGGACAAATGTGCCCTTGTCCCATGGAGGTTCCAGGCTGCTCCCAACTTGCACTGGATACAGCGCAGGCTACTCGGCCTGCCTGTTCCAGCACAGGTTATTATTGTGCTCTTAAACTACTATTCATTTTGCATCCTCCAGTCCTTCCTGACTTAAATTCAACCCCCCTCTCTCCACTTAGTACAAATGGAAAGGTCTTGCATTGTTTTCAAAACATTAGGCAAAGTTTCACAGTTCCTTGAAATTCACGTGGAGTCATTCTATCAGGCTTTAGAGCAGTCCATCCCTGTTTGTCTAAGAGGATCCTGCTAATCTTGTTGAGCTGGCTTTCCTTTAGGGCTTCAGTGCTGTTTTGAGAGGTGAGGGGGTTATATAGCACCCTCTTCCTCCTCCTCTTAAAGGACAGCTCCCTGGGCTGTTGTCTCAAGTAGCATAGGTAGAGGGGGGGGCAAAACAGTAAGTACTGCAGGTGCCACAGTGTACCATATGCGGCCCTCACAGAGTTATTTAATACAGAGGTAGTATTGAATCTGTCCTCTGTAATTCTATAACTGTTTGGTTCGGTTCAGCAACCAAATTGGATAAGCAACGGCTCCAGAGGATAGTTAGAACAGCTGAAAAATAATTAGAACTGGCCTGCCCTCTATAGAGGAGTTATATACTGCTGGGGTTAGAAAGCGAGCAGTAGGTATTGCTGCTGATCCTCTACACCCTGGTCATAATTTGTTTGATCCTCTTCCTTCTGGTCATCGGTATAGGATTCCATATACCAAAACATCTAGACACAAAAATAGTTTCTATCCTAGCGCCATTAAATTGCTGAATTTATAATCACGTTGAGGTGTTTTTGGAGTATATATTGAGGCAGTGTTTTATCTTGTTTCTTGTGTGTTTATTGTTTATCATGTATGTGTAGCATTACGTATGTATGTAGCCGGAAGCCAAATCAAATTCCAAGTGTGGTTTTCATACTTGGCCAATAAAAGTATTCCATTCTATTTCGGGCAGTGATGGCAAAGTTCAGAAGATGGCATTTGGTTCAGTGAGCACCTGAATGCTGCTACCCGAATGGCTCTGAGGTCAAGTGGGAGGGGCAGCTTACACAATGTGTTGTGGCACCTGCAGTACTTACCATTTTGCCCCACCTCTCGCTACCATACTGGCTGTCTCTCCAAGGCTGTAGAGGCAGAGGTAGAGGCAGAAAGCATTGCATCCTTCAACTACATCACTGGCACTGATTGAGACTTTTGTGCTGGAGTCTTCTTTTGGGCATGAGTGGCTCTACCCTTTCCACCCACAGCCCTCCAGAATTCCTGTTGCCGTAATATAAGCTCTAAGCAACCAGGACACATTACAGCAGGTGTAATTAGCTCATTCTGCCTGGGGCTCATTCTGTGGTTGCATAGCTGGAAAAGGAATTGGTGGCAGGTTTGTTGATCTGCTAGTGGGTGGCCTGGATAAGCCTAGCAATGGACCTGGCGGTTGTGAATGCGTGGGGAACCCCGCCCCCCCCCCCCGGGAACCTGGTGGGCACAAGTAGTAGTAGTAGTCATCATCAAAATCAACAACAGCTTTTCAACAAACAAGTTCACAAAGAGCAAAATAAATAAGTACAATAAATAAATATAGTCAGTCCTCTTTATATGTGACCTCGCTTATTGCTACTTTCTTTATCTGCTATGCAGCGATCTTCCGAAAGATGCAGGAACCTTCAGAATGGAACCTATGACCAGCACTGACCTCTTTAAAATGACTGGCAGAAGCATCCGCCATTCTGGATGCTTAAGGTGCCATTATGAAGGTTTCTGCAGCCTTCAGAAGATGTCTGCAGCATTCAGAGATCTTTTGGCACTTCCTGCTCCATTCTGCTGAGGGCCTCTGCTGGATTTTTCTGCTGGCAGGTAAGGTACCCCCCACACCTAACCATCACTGATCCCATAGGATCAATGCTTCATTATCTGTGAATTTGCTATCCATGATGATTTCCAGAAGCCTAAACCTAGCAGATAATGAGGATTGACTGTATCACTTAATAATGCACGTAACATTTCCTCCAGCCTTCCTCAATCCTTGTTAATTTGTGCCAGTTTTGGATGTGATTCATACATTGCCTCTTTCAAGACAGACGTGACAAACCTAGTTCTACCCTTATTATAAGCAGGTTGTCTGTTTTAACCAGACAGGGGATTATCAGGTTTCAGTCCTACCCTTTTGCTCTGGTCACTTCGAATAAAGGCCTCCATTATGCTTCTCTCTTTCTGCTCTATTATGGCTCTCTGTCAACTGACCTCTTCCTGCCTTTTCTTATGGAAGAAGAATGGCATGCTGATGGGAACCAGGAACGGGTCAGTTGACCCATTCAGCCCTCCATCTGACTTTTCAGTAGCAGAAGGTGGAGGAAAATGAGAGGAATAGCTACAAAATCTCGGGACTGCCATTATTGAAGCAGAAGTAGTGGGGACACCTTGAATTAACTATTTGGTACTCTTGCGATGGTTGTGGAAAAAAAAAAATTCTTATCGACAAGAAAGCCCTGCTAATTCTGGGCTTTTTGATGTTGCCAGCCAGACAGCTGGTATGTGGGAAAAGATTGGAAGGACAAGTTGCATGTACATTGAAACAGGCCTTCTAACCAGACAATTGCTCCTAGAATCTTGGGTTTGATGCAGCTATCTGTAAGCTAGGTATACCTTTTAAATATTCTGGCAAGATGGATTCAGGTGAAAGAATGGCTCACCGGAGTGCCCTGAATCATTGAACAGTAGTATTGGAGGTGACTTTCTATGGCAGGGATGTCAAACAGCAGAAAAGCACTCAAGGCACCTGCTAAGGGCTGGAAGTGATATCATTAAACAGGAAGTGATGTCATTAAGCAGATGATGGCCAGTAATAAGCACTTTGGTGTCACATAGAAACTCATTAGCTGCAAACGGCAGAAGAGAAAATCTTGATCACATTTTCATAAGAACCCAGTTGTCTCTCAGGCCACCCTTTCAGCAGCACCACTTCTGCCACTGCATCAATGCAGAGTTGGTCTGTAAGATGGTACCTCAGAAGAAGTGGCACTGCTGAAAGAGCCGCATAATAATTGGGCCCTCCCAGCACAAGCTGGAATCAAGATTGCTGGGAGAAATATCAACAACCTCACATATGCAGACGATACCACTCTAATGGCAGAAAGTGAGGAAGACCTAAAGAACCTTCTGATGAGGGTGAAAGAGGAAAGTGCCAAAATTGGCTTGAAGCTCAACATTAAAAAGCTAAGATCATGGCCACCACTCCCATCACTTCCTGGCAAATAGAAGGGGAAGAAATGGAAGCAGTGACAGACTTTATCTTCCTGGGCTCCAAGATCACAGCAGATGGTGACTGTAGCCATGAAATTAAAAGACGTTTACTTCTTGGGAGGAAAGCTATGGCGAACCTAGACAACTTAATCAAAAGCCGAGACATCACTCTGCCCACAAAGGTTCGCCTAGTCAAAGCGATGGTTTTCCCAGTCGCAATGTATGGGTGTGAGAGCTGGACCATAAGAAAGGCAGAGCACCGAAGAATAGATGCTTTTGAATTATGGTGCTGGAGAAGACTCTTGAGTGTCCCCTGGACTGCAAGGAGATCCAATCGGTCAGTCCTCCAGGAAGTCAAGCCTGATTGCTCCCTGGAAGGACAAATCCTGAAGCTGAAGCTCAAGTACTTTGGCCACCTCATGAGAAGAGAGGACTCTTTAGAAAAGACCCTCATGCTGGGAAAGACTGAAGGCAAAAGGAGAAGGGGGCGGCAGAGGATGAGATGGTTAGATAGTGTCACTGAAGCAATGAACATGAAATTGGGCGAACTCCGGAAGCTAGTGGAGGACAGGGAGACCTGGCGTGCTGTGGTCCATGGGGTCATGAAGAGTCGGACACGACTTAGCAACTGAACAACAACAAGAAAGCACCTTGGCAGTGCCTTCCTCTCTCACCCCTCTTGGTCTGTCCTGTCTCCCGTAATGTCCTTTGATTTCTGAGGCATCCTTCCATCTCTTCCTCCCAGATCCTCGACAGAAATGGTGCTGCTGAAAGTAAGGCTCTGAGAGAGCCCGACTATAACATCCCTGTTATTAATAAAGGACCAGATAAAGAGCTTCCAGGGGCTGCATGTGGCCCATGGGCCTTATGTTTGACACCCCTGCTCTAGTATGTCCCTGGGTGGTGAGGCAAAAAATGAGAAAGTGGGTGTCACTGTAATGCTCTCCTCCTGAGGCTCCTTGGCATTATGGTCATGCCCGGGTTATGTGGTGCTCCTGTCTGTCACGTAGGCTTCAGAGGGATTGTGGGCAGGGGGTTGGATTGGCAAACTGGTCCTCTTCCATGAGGAATGCCAAGCTAGTGTCACTGGGTTTGCAGGCCAGCCCCTTAGTATGAGGGCAAGCAGTTAGGGGTGTAGCTGGAGGCCAAATGTATAGCGCAGCCTTTCAATGTGCTGTGCCGGCCTTCCTTCATCTGGGTCACTAGTTTTCCCACAGTCTCATAACTTGTTTATTCAAATAACTTCTTGAGGTATTGAGTTAGGGGTAGGTAACCTTGTTTTTGTGAATATGCAGCCTATCCAATCCTTTCCCGTCCAGCTGATGCAGCCATCCTGAAATGTTGGAGGTCTCCCTTGGGTAAGGGAATGTTTGTTCTCTTACCTGAGGGTAAGCCTCTGCAGTATGGAGGAGTCTACTTGGATCTGCCCCAACCTGGCTCCCCTGCCGTTCTATACTACCTGAATTGATGGTTCCATAACAATTCTCTGGCATGCAGGGGAAGGCTCCGGCTTTCCCACTGGCACTTCGGTGGTGCATGACTCTGCTTGCTACCGGAATGCATTTTATAACTGCTGTAAGGCAGTTAATGCTGGCGGAACACTTGTTTCACCAGCATAAGAGCCCAATATTCTTGGGCTTTTCGCCAGTTACGTTTCATAGGTTTTTATTCCTGTGAAGCTTGGTTAATTTTTTTTGTTGAATCTTCAAAGTCAGTCAGTTTAGATAATACGTTTCATGATCAAGTATTTAACTATACAGGAAGAGATGAAAATTTCTGTCAAGCTTTGTAAATAAGTAATTTAAAGAAAGCAGGTTCTCTTGTATTTACTTTAGAAATTAATAGCCCAACCCTATCTAAAGCCTCACCCCCCCCCCACTGATGTGGAGTCCCACCAGAACGAGCCCTGCATCCTGGGATGGGGAATCCTGGAGGTCTTCTCCAGGGGAGGGAGCATTTGTTCCCTTGCCCAGGGTAAGCCTTCACTGCCACAATGGGTCTAGTTGGGGCTGCACCAGCAATTTTGGACCATAAGGCTGCAATACTGCACTTATTTACTTGGGAGTAAATCTCAGTGAACACAGTGGGCCCTACTTCTGAGTAATATGCATAAGATTGCTCTATTAGCATACTAAAATGCCATATTGATATGTAGGCATTGGGAAATATGTCTGTCCTATTTCTTCACTGTTCTTTAAGGAGTAATTCTAGGAGTGTTGTTGAAAAGGTACTGAGATTTACAACAAACAATCAAACCACATTGTAATGCACAAGGTTCATTTTTTAAGCAATAATTTTATTCTGGAAAAAAAATATTCACATATACCCCACATACTTTCTACCTGAAATAATTAGGATAAGCATCCTGAATGCCATAAGAAGTCTCCATCCCAAACTCACTTTGGACTACTTTGGACTACAAAAAAGCCATGTCATTTCTGATAAAGACCTTTTAGGAGTTCAGTGTCTGTGGGGTGGTAGACTGGCTCTCAAAGACCAGTGAAAGCATGACGTTTGCTTGAAGTGGGAGGCACAGTTGCTTTTCCTCTGCTAAATATAAGGGGATACTACTTTAAAAGGTGCCTCTTTCTCCAGTTACAGGGATTAATCTCTTCTCTTTATATATAATATATGGATTCCTAGACTAGTAGTACCCTGGTCTAACGTGCTCCAGCTCAGGGTTTAATGAGGGAAGTGGGTTACTCTCAGAGGGTTGAAAAACCTCCCCCTTCCATATGTTGAGGTTGAGCAGCTTTATTAGTAGATGACATGCAACAGTAGATGACAGTAGATGACTTGGAATCAGGATGAGATTGCTTAAAAGGAGGGAAAAGATGGTACCTGACTGTCTCGTACAAGTTAGCAATCTAATCAGTTAGTTTATGAGAGGAGGTTGGACTAATTGCAAGGTATGTTTGAATTGGTTGTTTAAAAAATCCATGGCCACAAATCCCCCTGCCTCTTGCTGGATACAATGCACCAAATACCTTGTCTTGTATATAGCAGAACCTTCTAGCGAGTGGGTCACGAGCAATGAGTGCTGTCCTGCGACCAAGTGCCTCGTCGGCGACCAAGTGCCAGGTAACAAGCGCGTTACGCATCTGCGCGGGGAGAAGGCGGGAAGGGGGATCCTTTGAAAGATAAGGCAGCAATCAACCTCGATTGTCCAGGTGAGGCCAGCCCCTTTTCAGGCAGGCAGAAAGGAGGAGCTTTCTAGCAGAGGAGGAGGAGCTTTCTAGCAGAGGAAGGAAGGAAGGAAGGAAGAACTTCCTGTATATAGCAGAACCTTCTAGCGAGTGGGTCACGAGCAGCGAGTGCTGTCCTGCGACGAAGTGCCTCGTCCGCGACCAAGTGCCAGGTAACAAGCGCGTTACGCATCTGCGCGAGTTAC
Organism: Lerista edwardsae; assembly: GCA_029204185.1. Taxonomy (NCBI): domain Eukaryota; kingdom Metazoa; phylum Chordata; class Lepidosauria; order Squamata; family Scincidae; genus Lerista; species Lerista edwardsae. The sequence continues at coordinate 2,931,212 of JAJKFI010000033.1, forward strand.
GCAGCAGGGCGAGGAAGCCAGGCCCCAGACTCTTTCCTCTCTCTGAGAAGCAGGGCAGCTCATCCCTAAATAAACACAGAGATGGAGCCAGACAGCCAGCAGTTGGGCGGGGGCTATCCAGTGTTTTGCACAGAATGCCACATGTATGACTGTATGCCTCTGGGGTGTAAGTCGTGGGTGTGTCCTCGGTGCAAGGAGCTCCAGGGACTCAGGGAACGCGTCTGCTCCCTAGAATCCTTAGTTGCGGACCTGGAGAAGCAGAGGCAGGCAGTGAGGGTCCATGGTGAGACATCCGGGGACTCGCAGGGTTCGTCCCATCCTCAGACGGGCAGCTCCTCAGCTGCTGGGGAAAGGAGTCTCAGGGCTGGAGGACGTCAGCCTGGAACAGAGGGAATCAATCCCCCAGCGGGGGCCCCTTCTTCCAGTGACAAGCCCGCATCCAGTCGCACTAAGGATGCTCCTCGGCGGGAGGGGGGTTGTGGTCTCCTTGTCGTGGGTGATTCTATAGTGAGGGGGGGTCTGTGACGGATGTGTGGACTGCACGGTGACTTGCCTGCCTGGTGCGAAGGTTGCGGACATCACGTCTCGTCTAGATAGGCTGGTTAGGAGTGCTGGGGAGGAGGTAGCGGTCGTGGTGCATGCTGGCACCAACGATGTGGGGAAATGTAGCTGGGAGGTCCTGGAAGCCAAATTTAGGTTGCTAGGCAGGACGCTAAAGGCCAGGACCCCCAAGGTAGTGTTCTCAGAAGTGCTACCCGTTCCACGTGCAGGGCCAGCTAGGCAGGCGGAGCTCAGTGGTCTCAATGCGTGGATGAGACGGTGGTGTCAGGACGAAGGGTTCAGATTCATTAGGCACTGGGGGACATTCTGGGACAAGCCAGGCCTGTACAAGAGGGACAGGCTTCACTTGAACCAAAATGGAATCAGGCTGCTGGCGCTTAATATTAAGAAGGTGGCAGAGCAGCTTTTAAACTGATCCCTGGGGGAAAGCCGACAGGAGCCGAGTGGCGTCCGGTTCGGAACTCCTCATCCCTACGGGAAGAGGAGGGTGGAGGAGTACCAAAGAGTAATGGAGGAGTAAGAAATAGAACTTCAAACCTGAGTGTAAGTGACAGTTTGTCCAGTAAAAAGAGAGGAGGGGAAAAGGGATAAAAAAACAGTCCCTCTTTAGAGAACCCCGTATTCTATTCTGTTATTATGCGAATGCCCGAAGTCTCCGAGCAAAGATGGGGGAACTGGAATGTTTGGTGGCTAGGGAAACATTGATATAGTAGGCATAACAGAAACCTGGTGGAATGCAGAGAACCAGTGGAATACTGCAATCCCAGGCTATAAACTCTATAGGAAGGACAGGGAAGGGCGTGTTGGCGGAGGGGTGGCCATCTATATCAAAGAAGGGATAGAATCCAGCAGAGTAGAAACTGAAGGTGGGCCGGACTCCACCATGGAGTCACTGTGGGTTAAACTACCAGGCCGTAAGAGCAATGTAATAGTGGGGGTGAGCTATCGTCCTCCCGATCAAAAACTTGAAGGTGACCTTGAAATGAGGAAACAAATCAGGGCAGTGACCAAGAGAGACAGGATTGTAATCATGGGGGACTTCAATTATCCTCATATTGACTGGGTCAACTGCTGCTCTGGTCAAGAAAGAGAGACCGGATTCCTTGATGTGCTGAATGACTGTGCCTTAGAGCAGCTAGTCATGGAGCCCAGAGGACAGGCGACTCTGGATTTAATATTGTGTGGTACTCGGGACCTAGTTAGGGATGTAAGTGTTACTGAGCCTTTGGGGAACAGTGACCATGCTGCGATTGGTTTTGCCATGCATGTCCAGGAAAGAGTGCAGAGCAAATCTGACACAAGAACCCTTGACTTTCGAAGGGCAGATTTCCCTCAGATGAGGAGGCTAGTTAGAAAGAAATTGAAAGAGAAGGTAAAAAGAGTCTAATCCCTCCAGGCTGCATGGAGGCTGTTTAAAATAACAGTAGTAGAGGCCCAGTGAAAGTGTATACTGCAAAGAAAGAAGGGTTCGACAAGGTCCCGGAGGGTGCCTGCATGGCTGACAAACAAAGTTAGAGAAGCTGTAAAGAACAAGGAAGCTTCTTTCTGTAAATGGAAGTCTTGCCCCAGTGAGGAGAATAAAAAAGAACATAAACTCTGGCAAAAGACAAGTAAGAAGGCGTTTGAGGAACGCATGGCTAGCAACATAAAGGGGAATAATAAAAGCTTCTTCAAATATGTTAGAAGCAGGAAACCTGCCAGAGAGGCGGTTGGCCCGCTGGATGGTGGGGGAGGAAAAGAGGAGATAAAAGGGGACTTGGAGATTGCAGAGAAATTAAATGAATTCTTTGCGTCCGTCATCATAGCCGAAGAACTTGGGCAGATACCACAGCCTGAACAGCCCTTCCTAACTAAGGAATTAAAGCAGATAATGGTTAATAAAAAAGATGTTTTAGATCAAATTGATAAACTACATATAAATAAGTCACCAGGCCCAGATGGTATACACTCAAGAGTAATTAAGGAACTAAAGAACGAAGTTGCTGACCTCTTAACTAGAGTATGCAACTTGTCCCTTCAAACGGCCATGGTGCCAGAGGATTGGAGGATAGCCAGTGTCACGCCAATCTTTAAAAAAGGGAGAAGGGGGACCCTGGAAACTGCAGGCCAGTCAGCCTAACGTCTGTTCTGGGTGAGATGGTGGAAAGCCTCATCAAAGATAAAATCCTAAAACACGTAGAGGAACAAGTACTGCTAAAGGAAAGTCAGCACGGCTTCTGTAAGGGTAAGTCTTGCCTCACGAACCTTTTGGAATTCTTTGAAAAGTCAACAGGCACGTGGATGTGGGTGAACCTGTGGATATCATATACCTGGATTTTCAGAAGGCATTTGACACAGTCCCCCACCAAAGGCTGCTGAAGAAACTTCACAGTCAGGGAATAAGAGGGCTGGTCCTCTTATGGATCCAGAATTGGTTGAGGGCCAGGAAACAGAGTGGGGGTCAATGGGCAATTTTCACAATGAAGAGAGGTGAAAAGTGGAGTGCCCCAGGGATCTGTCTTGGGGCCCGTGTTTTTCAACTTATTCATAAATGACCTGGAGACAGGGATAAGCAGCGAGGTGGCCAAGTTTGCAGATGACACAAAACTTTTCCAGGTGGTGAAAACCAGAAGGGATTGTGAAGAGCTCCAGAAGGATCTCTCCAAGTTGGGGGAATGGGCAGCCAAATGGCAGATGTGTTTCAACATAGACAAATGTAAAGTGATGCACGTTGGGGCAAAAAACCAAAACTTCACCTATAGGATAATGGGTTCTGAGCTGTCTGTGACAGCTCAGGAGAGAGATCTTGGGGTGCTGGTGGACAATTCAATGAAGGTATCGACCCAGTGTGCGTCAGCAATTAAGAAGGCCAATTCCATGCTTGGGGTCATTAAAAAAGGGGTTGAGAATAACACAGCCAATATTATCATGCCATTGTACAAATCGATGGTAAGGCCGCACCTGGAATATTGTGTGCAGTTCTGGTCGCCGCATCTCAAAAAGGACATAGTGGAGCTGGAAAAGGTGCAGAAGAGAGCGACAAAAATGATTATGGGGCTGGGGCACCTCCCTTATGAAGAAAGACTGCAGCGTTTGGGGTTCTTCAGTCTAGAAAAAAGGCGCCTGAGGGGGGACATGATTGAGACATACAAAATTATGCATGGAAGGGATAAAGTCGATAGAGGGATGTTCTTTTCTCTCTCTCAAAACACCAGAACCAGGGAGCATCCGCTAAAACTGAGGATTGGGAGAGTTAAAACAGATAAAAGGAAGTACTTTTTTACCCAGCGGGTAGTCAATCTGTGGAACTCTTTGCCACAGGAGGTGGTGATGGCATCTGGTCTTGATGCCTTTAAGAGGGGATTGGATGGATTTCTGGAGGAAATGTCCATCGTGGGCTATAGGCAATGATGGAATGTGCAACCTCCTTACAAAGGTGGTGGGCTACTGGTACCGGGTGCAAGGGAGTGGCAACAGGATGCAAGCATCTTGTTGTCTCATGCCTCCCTGGGGCACCTGGTGGGCCGCTGTGAGATACAGGAAGCTGGACTAGATGGGCCTTTGGCCTGATCCAGCAGGGCTCTTCTTATGTTCTTGTGTGTTTACTGAGGGCATGTCGGCAATGTCAGGAGATCCCACTTATATGGTTTCCTTTGGGACTCTCCAACCTGGCAGTTTTTCACAACCCACAGATTAGAAGTACTCTCTTCTCCCAAGCAACATCTGTTATTCTCAGTTTCATTTCTCTTTAGAATGTCTCTGGTCTTGCAGTATGGCAGGAATCCCAAAAAATTTTAAATGTAATTTATGAGCAAGGGCGTTGAATACACCCCTTACTGACAACTAAACAAGGGAAGAATTATAACATAATTATTGTACTATGCATCTCCCAGGTAAGATGCTAAAGTTAGCCCTAAATTGTATCAAGGCAGGTAGGTACTGTGGTGAACACACCCAAGCCTGCTTCCTTAAAGGCGAATAATTGTTTTTTCTTTCAGTCGTATATTCATATGTAAAATTCTGGGTTGACATTTCCCTACTGAGCTGTCATGGTTGTTCATCCTGCATAGAGGAAATGACGAAAACAGTTCTATTCACATAGCATCTGTCATCAAATCTTTCAGCCAGGATGTTTCTCTTGGATGTCAAATGTATTAATTTGTGCAGTAAAATTCCTGCCTAAATATCAAAGTTATCAGGGAAGGGTGAAACACTGTATCTCCTTGATTTTATATGCGACATACTTGCAAATGTGAAAGAGCCTGAAAGATATATTGTCTGCTTTCTTTCAGAAAAAGTTCTGGAAACCTGCTTAAAATTTAATTTACTGTTTTGTTAAATATTTGAGCAGATTATCTGTACTATATAATAAATATGCTGGGCATATTAGCAAGCCAAGATCTGTTTATGAAAACGATGGCAGATCTTTCCTCCATCCCACCACTCCAAAACAATATGCTATAAATGTTCTATGTCAGTAATTCAGGGAGCACAGTACTGTATATATTATAATTGCGGGCACAATCCTAACCTGGAATTAGGCAGGCACAGTTAGGCCAACAAAGTTTGGCTGGCACAAGGGACACTGTAAAGTATGTTTGGACCACTCTCGGTGTCAGGGAGGCCATCATGCAGATGTGCTCCATCCTCCCTGACTCCCTTTACGGTGGCTCTTGTGTTTATGGTGGCCCTTGTGTTGCAACCCCTGGGCCAAATGGAAACACCCAATGCCCATTTTAAAGGAGTGGCAACGGGCAGGGATGGCATTGATGGTGGCAACTGCACATTTTGTGATCAAGCCTTCACTGAAACAAAAATGTTTTTTTTTGGAACTTACTGGGAGTTTCTGTGGCCCTCCAGAGGATGCAGGGGGCCTGTGGCCTGCTCTGTAGGCATCTCTGTGTTGCCGAATGACTCCAAAAAGAGATTGTGACCCACTTCTTGTTTTCAGGGCTTTTTACCAAGATCGGTGGCTTGATGGACATTCTATATTTCACATATTACAGAGGTATTTGGCACAAGTGATACTCCAAAATAAATAGGATACTCCAAAATAAATAAAAGAATATAAATTTTATATTATAAATAAAAATAAATGTTCTGCAGGCACATGGACCATCCAAATGACAGTACCCACTGTATTGAATTTCATATCACATTTATGAAAAAAACCTCTGTGCATGTGAAGAATTCAGGATGATAAAGCTCCTACTCTCAGTGTTGGCAATAAACTCACCAGAACTAACTAAATAATCCTTATGTAGGTGTTTTGTTTTGGTTTTTTTGTTTTTTGCAGTGCACACAAGTGTGACTTTATTAGAATGTTTTCTTACTTGCTCTTCTGCTCTTCAGTTTACCTTTCAGAGATTTGAACTGACCTCGCTCTTCGTTTCCTGTAATGGTTATATTTGCTTTTCATACCTATATGCCTCAGCCTTTGATTAAATCCTTTTTCCCCCCTGATTACACAGGAGGTCCTGCCTGTTGCCGGAGTGGAAATGCAGTTAACAGCTGCTGTTTCACTTCTGACTATTCTACAAGAGGAGTCAATATCCATCCATACTTACTCCCACTCCTTCCTACACATCATTCTACAGAATTTGGAGCACAGAGATGCAGGTTGGGGCATGACATATTGCTGGTTTCTTTTTGTTTATTAAGTGACAGACTATATAAGGTGATATCAGGAAATAAAATGGTGCCACAGTGTAGGCTTGCCAACAGTGTACTATGCGGTAAACTGTTGATTAGTTGTAATTTTCCTTCATATTGATACAACTACCAAGATAGAGGTTGGAGGGCCTTAGCTTAAAACTGTACTCCCATTTAATTCACCTATTACCTGTGTTTGGATTCAGATAGTGATGAATTAGACAAGCAGATTTAGTGTAGATTTCATACTCTGGGTATACACTCATTGTGGTGCACTTGTAGGAATGTTAGCTGCCCTGATTTTCTTCAAATAGTCCAGCGGAAAAGCCATGTAATGTCCAAGATCAAGGAGGAGCCCTGTCAAGACAGGAAAATGTTTCACATTTATAAGATGTGGAGGACTGCAAGAGAGGAGATTCTGGCTGGACATCAGGAGAAATTTATTGACAATACGGGCTGCTCGACAGTGTAATAGATTGCCAAGGGAGGTGGTAGAGTCTCCCTCACTGGAGATCTTCAAGCAGAGACTTGACGTGCACCTGCTGGAGATGCTTTAGGAGGATTTTTGGATCCAGGCAGGGGGTTGGACTAGATAACCTTGTAGGTACCTTCCAACTCTTTGATCTTATGAGATATATACAGGAAAGAGGCATTATGTCTGCAGAAACAATTCGCTTTTGTGGGTAGTCTGTTGGCAGGGTGGGGATGTTTGAAAATCAGATAATAAATTCAGTTATAAGTTGAATAATATGCTACTGTGCTATTTATTTATTTTAAATACTTATATTTTGCACTTTCCACTCCTTCTCAGGAGGCAATCAAGGCAGCTAACAATATAAAAAATGAAAAACAATAATAAACCATATATGAATTCATGATATGGGGCTGCTGTGGGGAAGGGAATGAGCAAGGTCACGTACAAAGACTGGGATAATGAGGTGGTTTGACTAGACATTTTAACTGTAATGTTATACAACTGTCTTCTGAGTCTGATGAAACTCTTCTACAAACAAACACATGTGATCAGGCCCACCTGCAGCTGAAGCAGCGCCCAAATTTCCCAGGTCTGTCCCCACTCTTTTTTAGGCATGAAAGCCAAATGAAGGCATTTGCATCCCATACATCCCCCGTCATTATTGCCATCTAAACCTCCTCCTTTACCCCTCTCATTCTTCAGAACAGGTTGGGTGGGTAATAACCCAATAAACCAAAGTGGCGCGGCTTAAGAGGAGGCAGAAACAGTGATCACAATGGTGAAAGGTAGTTGGGGTGCCGCTGCAAATCTGTTCGCAGTCACTCTTCTGTGACAGCAGTCAGGAGCAGGATAGCAACATCCTGCTACCTCGTACTCCTCTAGCTCTATTGCTAGAATTGTTTGCTGTCTACAGCAGTGTTAGGAGGAGGTGAAGAGGGAGAAAGTAGGTCACCATTGCCCTGATCCTTGTGAGGAGCAGTGAGTGGTCAGGGATCAAGGATCCTTGTGGTGGTGGTTGGGTCAGGTCAGTGGGGTAACCAGAGGGGTGCAAAACTAAGTTTTTTATGGCGTCTGACCCAACCGTGTAAACGCACCCCTCTTGCTGCCAGAGCCGGTTGGGTCAATGAAAACAATGTGAAGGAAAAAACGTATAGTTTTGCTCCACCCTGGTTATGTCACTCTGGTTATGTCACTATGTCCTAACCTGGAATTAGGCCGGACACTGTAAAGTATATTTGGACCACTCTAGGAGTCAGAGCAGCCTCCCTGACTCGAAGACTGGTCCAAACGTGCTTCCCCTGTGCCAGCCAAACTGTGCTGGCCTAACTGTGCTGGCCTAACTCCAGGTTAGGATTTGCCCCTAGGTCAAGTGGAGGGCTGGTGGACAAGCATGTGGCACACTCTGGTTCACTGCTCCCCCAGCCTGTTCTCAAAGTGCCTGCTTCACCTGACCTGAAGGGTGGATCAGCCTTGCATGTAAAGCAGATGCACTTGTTATGTTACAGTAATTTAACAACTGAAGCCATAACATAAAGGAGTTCCATGAAACATGTATACAATGTCATGTACAGTCCATTTGTCCCTCACAGGTGTCAGTAATGCATGGCTGGAAACCCTTCTTGCTGCAATAGAAGCTTTGCCAAAAGAAACCATCAGACACGAGGTATGGTTGTTTTCTTTTGAATGTTACAGACAATATGGGCACAATCCATTGTTCTCACCAGGGAACCAGAGAACATCGCAAACAAAACCAGAGACTGTTATTTTTTTTATCAATAGTATTTCCTCCAAGTTGCTTTTCATCCTGTGAGAGGTGGGGTAGGGAAGATGGATACTTGCAGTCCAGAGTGCAGATCTCAGCAACTGCTCTGGGTGAAAAAAAATGTCCTCAAGAAAACGCTCATGGAATGGAGTATCCTGTGTTATTTAACCTAAGGACGGAGGATCTGCAACCTCAACTGTACCATCAAAAATGAAAACAAAAGCCTTTGTGAAAAGGAGTGATTATTACGGTTATAAGGATGGTTATCTTGTTAATTATATAAGCAAAATATTATATTTACAAAAATCTTAATCTCTTTGCTGAGCTTGTGCTGATTAAGACAGCAGTATGTTAAAACATCGAGCTGTTGCTATTCATACTTTTATTGTACATTGCCTTCAGTACAAAAGGTGGAAAAGTGTTTTAAATTTTTTAGTATTAACAGAGAGGATTATACTATAATAATGATACAAGGCATGGAACAAAATAGAACCAGAGGCGGATCTAAGGGGGGGGGCAAATCTGTAAGTTTTGCAAGAAGCCTTACCCTGTCATGTAAATCCCTCCTCTCCCTTGCTGCTGTAGCCAGTAAGCAACGCCAAGATGTTGCTGTTCCCTGTGAGGATTGGCTAGAACAGTGCAGGAGAGGAGTGTTTTCCACTGCAAGGTAAGGCTTCTTGCAAAACTTACAGATTTGCCCCCCTTAGATCCGCCTCTGAATAGAACATACATCCTCTTTTTTAATCAGTGATAGTCAAAGTGGCCTACAAATTGAACAAAGCAGTATAAAACCACATTTCTTACAAGCACCAATAAAAGAGCAACTCATAAAAATATAAGGAGAGGAAAACCTCATTCTTTTTCAGAACATAAGCCCTGAAGAAGAAAAGCCCTGCTGGATCAGGCCAAAGGCTATTTCATAATTAAAATAAATTTGTGAGACTATGGCTGGTGAACTCCAGGATTTAGGGCTGTTCCGGTTGTTTGTGAGCCTACCTGGTATGTGAAATGATTTTAAGTCTCAAAATGTGCTATATAAATGCTGAGTGTTATTATTACTATCACAATGCTGTGTGCATAGGTGAAGTTCTCAGTGTTTATTCAACTGTGAATTCACTGAGGTTGGGCAACCACAGTTGCAAAGGAAAACAGTACATTTATTTAAAGCAAAGCTATGTCAAAAGATTGCTTGTGTAACAAGTATATTGACTAGAATCCATCGTCTCTCTCTTTTAAAATTGCATTTAAAGGATGAAAAGCCACAGACTTTTTTAAATAAGGTATTTATTTACAGTATTTTTACCTTGCCTTTCCCCCCTGAAGGGACCCAAGGTACACAGTTTCTCTGTTTAGTTTTCTTTAATCAAATTCCACTTAAAAATTATAATTGACTTCTTGCATTTCCTCCCTGGAATCATTGTAAAACAAGATAATATTAACTGTTATTACTTGCTTTGTGTGGAATATAATTGGTGAGATGTTTTTAGTTGCCTGCCAAGATGGCACGTAGACCTTTTTATAATCTAATTATTTAAAATGGAAAAAAGCACTTTGGAGTTTCATTTGCTCTAAATGTCAAGTCTTGCTTTTTAGGTTTGTTTTTGAAGTCACATACTTCCTTCACAGGAGCAGTCCTACAAGCTGCTTCTGAACCAAAGATAACAAAATGGGAATAACTTATGGTGTGTCCAGATCAATATTTTTTTTAATGACCTGTTACAGAAAGTAGCAACAGATGCCCAGATTTGTTTGTGCAAAAAGTTTGTATCTCATTAAAGAAATGCAAACTTTCTGTAAAGTTTCTGTAAACTGATCTGGATAGAAGCCTTGTTCAACTTCTACTAACCTATTGCCCTGTTGGGGAGGAGGTAGCACACTGTGGGAAATGGTGATTCTCAAAAAGTTCCATCTTGCTAAGTCACACCCACCAAACTTTCAGCCTAATCCTATGGTTTTCCCCAACACAGCATGCAGCTGGGCCAAAATAGGCTGGCCTGTATACTGTGGTGGTGGGGTGGTGAATCAGGAAGCTTGGAAGAGGTAAAAATGTGGGAAAATATTTTCCCTTACCCTCCTGTAAGCCTCCCAATCACCAATAGGTCTTCTTGGATTTGTGCCAGCTCTTTAGTCACCTTCCACCCACATGGTTCCTTCCCTTCCTGGTCTCCACCCTCCACCCCCCTGCCTTGCTCTGCCCACCTCACTACTCACCTCTGTCGGCAAGCCTTCCTCCTGCTGCATGTAAAGCTTCTTTGGCCTCTCCAGCAGTGGTCTGGAAGGATGCGGCCCTGTGTGCTTCGGGGGCACTTTTTGCAACAGCCAGAAATTGCATTCTATCACTAGAATGCTAGTTCTAGCAGCAGTGATAGCCCATGGGATTTGTTTTCACCCACCCAAAGCTGCACCTGCTTCAGTCTCAGCTGTGCCAGTGGAAACCTTTCTGTCAATCATGATTGCTAAATGGAACCTCCCAGTTCCATGCACTTCTGAATACCAGGTGCTAAGGATAACTACAGTTGCTATCATACTTGCTTATAAACTTCCCAAAGGCATTTGTCTGGCTGCTATTGCAAACAGAAGGTTAGGCTAGATGAACGTAAGTGACTGTCACCTCTCGAGTCATTAGACAATTGCTGAGTGATCAAGCTACAATTCATTTGGCAGGCTTCTAGGATAGTAGAATACTTAGGTCTGGGTACAACAGTTACCAGCTCAAGACTATTAGACTATGTCTGTAATTGTGCAAAGATTAGCACTTACAGAGAGGGACACATTGGGCAGGGCAATCCACGCAGCCCTTGGGCCAACTCAAGCCACTTGTGTCAGCCCAGCACTATCGCAAAAGCATGTTTGCACCAACGCTAGTGATGCAGGGCTGACGCATGCAGCTGGAACTGGCCAAACTTGGCTTTTCTGAGCGGGGGAAGGCAGGCTGGGCCTGGAATGGGGCAGAGGGAGGGCCGTCTCGTGGGTGGGGCGCTGCATCCAACTCTCATCCCCGGGCTGCACGGCTCCAATTCGGGCTGCTGCGACCTGCTTGGACTTGTGCCTGATAAACAGTAGGAGCAAATCTGAGCATCCACAAATGTCCCCCTGCCCCGTGGAGGCTCCAGTGGCCTCTCAACCTGTGCCGGGTACAGCGTAGGCCTGGCAGATTACCTGTTCCGGCACAGGTTAGGATTGCATCCTAAATTAAATAAGGGTGCTTGCTACAAGCATAGCCATGTTAAGTCACATTCTAGGGTTCTTTCTTGGCCTATGATAGAAAAAAATGTCAAGCAGCAGGACCCAGCTTCCAGGAATGTTACCAGTATTTCAAGCACTACTGAAGTTACCACTTGCCACAGAGGTGCAGAATATAAAAAGGTTCAGGGAAAGCCCTGCTGCTACCACGTGCCCATGGAAAATTCCTGGTTGCCTATGGTGACCAAGCAAGAACTTAAAGATAAAGCTGAACTAGTTTAGGTACCCCTGTGGGCTACCTTGGTTGCACAAAGAGTAAGGTTCTTGAACCCTGTTGCCAGAATCCCCTGGTTTGCTCTGCAGTTACAGAACTGCATTGTGATAGTCTGAGCATGGATGATCTTGACTCATTTGTTCATTCTCAGTGTACTTCGAAAAAGTTCAGAACTGGTGGGAAATGCCCCTTTGGTAAAATATTCACCAGTTTTCCTGGCATGTTTTTTTACATAAGATGTTGCTTTATAACAGCATCCGTTGATTTACATTTTCCTCATTTTGCATAGCAATTTGCCAACCTGAGGGCAACTCACAGATTGTGTTCCTCTTTTATATGGGCATCTTGTTTCTGACGGTGAAAGTGTATTCTGTATGTTTTCTTGCTTAGCTTTTATTTAAAGAAACCTGTTACATTTCTTCTTTGTTTTCTCCCATATAGATTCTGAATCCTCTTGTTTCCAAGGCACAGCTTTCCCAAACACTCCAATCTCGCTTGGTTAGTTGTAAAATCTTGGGAAAATTAGCTAACAAGTTTGAAGCTCATATGTGAGTAGCTTGTGTGTGTGTGTGTGTGTGTTTCAGATGACCTAATAGATAAGGAAAGAAAATTGACATGTCTGTGCTGCAGGAAAAAAATGAGTACTTTGAAATAAATCGACCAATTAGAATAGACAAGACACAATTCACCAAGTGTTATTGCTGTTCATCGTCCTTTATTCTAAATATGAATGGATGTGGTTGCTCAGCAACAGTACTTGTTCAAAGGCCTTAACATTTTATCACATTTTGGTCAGAATCCAAAAAAAAGAATTCATTGGAACTGATACTGAATTTTCTATGTCCTTCATCAAATCGTTTCTTGCTGATTTCCATAATTTCCCCTATTGGTTGCAGTCTCCAGTTTACTTTTATATGGGGTAGTTTCCTATCAAGATGTGAAAGTCCTATTATGCTTGCCTGAAACATTAATCACCTTTTTGAGTGTTCTGGTTGACTAGCTTCAGAGGTGGTGGTGGTTGTTTTTAAAGTCCTGTGGCTGTCTTCCTGATGCTCCCCCATCTTGGGGAAACAGGAAGGGATAATAGGCAACAGACACGGCAGAGGCCTGCAGGGTCCAAATACTGTGTGGAGCAGGAAGTGATATTCTATGCATCATTTGCAGTCAGGGAGAAGCCCCATAGGGTTGAGGTTTTTAGCCCATGGTATCCTAAGATGAAGCATTTGTTTCTTGGTGAAGGAACTGTTAGGGAGGGCAGGGGAATAGCAGACATTACATGTGAACCCAATTTCAAGTTGGGCCCACTCTAAAGTGGCCTGGAACCAGGCTGGCCTGTTTGAGCAGGTGGAGTTTGAATATTGCATTCTATTCCACCTCTTTGATGCCTCTACGTGTTCCTTTGTTTCTGTGCTCCTTCTTTGAACTGGTCAAGACTGTCCTGTCCAAAACTGTAGGATACCATTTTGCAAGGATGCATTTTCAGTACTAGTCATTGGCAGCCCTGCCATTAATCTGGGGGGCAAATGCCCTGGGCATACTGCTGAAAGACTTTCTGAAAGCGTTCTTACACTTTCGGAGGCCAAAGCAGCATCGTGTGAGGCTCTGGAACGTTTTAGGTGAGTGGGAGGGCGGCAGTTGCTCCCTGGTCCCAGGGCGGCTTGAGGGTCAGAGACGCAACTGGAGCCAGTGAGTAGTTCCCTTTTAATCTGCATCAGCCATTTCTTTTGATTCTGTAACAGCACAATCCTATGCATGTCTACTGAGAGTTCCATTGTGTTCAGTGAGGCTTATTTCCAGGGAAGTGTATTACAGCCTAAGGCAGAGGTTTTCAAACTGGGGCATTGCGATGCCCCAGCCTGAAAGCCTCTTTTCCTTTGCCTTTAAGGGGCGGGTGGTGGTGGAAGCCAGCTACGCAATCCCCAAGAGTGATTGCTGGCTGGGGCAGCAGGGGCTGCAATTGCTTTACCTGTCACACCGCGGGGTTCTGGGGTGTGTGGGGAGCCCTGTGGGAGCCTCTACAGGGCTCCCCAAACATCAGAATAAAGAAAAAAAGCAGTCATGACCCACTTCCAGTTTTGCAATCACAACCCAGAAGTGGGTCGCAATTGCGTTTTTTCTTTATTTTGATTTTTGGGGAGCCCTGCAGAGACTTCTGTAAGGCTCGCACACCTCAGAGTCATGTCCTGGGGATCGCATCACTGCCTTTGCCCTGCCCCCGCACACATTTACAGCAATGCAAACTCCCCCTGAGAGTTCGAAAACTGCTCGCCTAAGGTCTTATAGGCCAATACTGTTGGGTGCTTACTGCAGCAGATCTTCTGATCCGCCACTGTGGATCAGAGGCACAGTGCCATTGTAAAATGTGCAGCACCATCATGTGCTTTGGCGGCACCCAGATGCCGTGTTGGAGCAGGTAAGGTGGCAATGGGTATGGGTCGGGGCAGTTTGGTGAATCAGTGTGGGGAGCAGGGAGGGCAGGGGGCATTTGAGTATAAGAACATAAGAAGAGCCCCACTGGATCAGGCCAAAGGCCCATCTAGTCCAGCTTCCTGTATCTCACAGTGGCCCACCAGATGCCTTAGGGAACACACAAGACAACTAGATACTTGCATCTCCTTGCCCCTGCCCTGCATCTGGAACTCCAAGGTAAACTAAAATAAGGAGGTTGCACTAACCATCATGGCTTATAGCCTGCGATGGACTTTTCCTCCAGAAATCTGTCCAGTCCTCTTTTAAAGGCATCTAGGCCAGATGCCATCACCACCTCCTGTGGCAAGGAGTTCCACAGATTAATTACCCACTGGGTAAAAAAAGTATTTCCTTTTATCTGTTCTCACTCTTCCAACACTTAATTTTAGTGGATGTCCCCTGGTTCTGGCTTTGTGAGAGAGGGAAAAGAACCTCCCTCTATCTACTATCCATCCCATGCCTAATTTTGTAAGTCTCAATCAAGTCCCCCCTCAGGCGCCATAGAGCCCCAAACGCTGTAGCCTTTCCTCATACGTGAGGTGCCCCAGCCCTGTAACCATTTTAGAGCGACTAATTTGGGAGCAGAAGGGGGTAGATTTCAGCTGCACCACACACACTGGGATTCTTTCCCCTTTCCTGGCATGAATCCACCTCCTGTGGCTCCATGGACATGGCAGCTAAATAGTGTGTGTTAGTTTAAGGAGACCAATTGGCAACCAGGTGGCCTTCTACGAGGAAGTAAAAATATTTTTTCACTTCTCCCAGGCCATCTGATCACCATCCCCTTGTCGTAGTGTCGCGGTGTCAAAAATCACATCAGATTCTGTCTCTCTCAGCGAGTGCCTCGGACACTCCCCGAGGTTTGCTTTTATTCAAGTTCCCCTTTTTGCTTTCTGTTCTACATGTCTACGTAATCTGCCTTGAACACACACAAACATCACATGTTTTAATTAGTTAGCAAGCATTGACCTTTAAAATAAGAGGAACTTATGGCATGGCATTCTCAAACTCCAGGCATGCCTCTCAGAGTGAAACTTCACCACATCCCCTGTTGGATTTAGCTCACACTCCATTGGTGCAGCTGCATTGTGTAACCCAGTGAACATAGGTTTCGGGCCTCAGACTTTTTTCTGTCTTAAAACATCAGGGAATTGGGAATCAGGAATCAATATTGGTCATATGGATAAGTGTTATTCAAACTGTGGGTTGGGACCCACTTGGTGGATTGCAATCTGATGTCAGGTAGATCGTGGAAAGCTGGGAGCCGCCATCTTGACAGCTGTAGACCTTACCCTTGCTATATTCCTTTTAAAAAGGCGAAAGATTTATATGATCTGAAGAGAAACCAGAGTTCATAACTCAGAGTTCACAAACCTTTTGTGAATGTTAACAGTTTGAATTTTCAAGTGAGGTTTTTTTTTTTAAAAAATGTTTTTCATTCAGTGCTTTTACATCATATCTTGTCGTAATCTTGCTTTCTTTTAGGGATGTTTCAGGATTTAAAACATGTTTCAAGTTTGATGAAGGGACAGAGGGCCTAATCCTATCCAACTTTCCTGTGCTGATACAGCCATGCCAACAGGCTATGTGCTGCATTCTGCAGTTGAGGGGTGGGGGTCACAGAGTTCTCAAGGTAAAACAGCATTTGTTCTCTTACCTTGGGGTTGCATTGGCACTGGAAAGTTGGATAGGTTTGGGCCCAAAGAGTCTTTGTTTACCTTTGCTAAGTGGGTAAAAAGTAACTTTTTTCAGTGGTGTTCATCTTTATATTTAGCGGGGGGACAGTGTAATTAACCCTCTTTACTATAGCACAGTGTCTTTTCTAGTGGCAATTTGCTGGTGTTTCTTCTGCATCTTTTTAGATTGTGAGCCTTTTTGGGACAGGGAGCCATGTAGTCATTTTATTTTGTCTGTAAACCGCTTTGTGAACTTTTGTAAAAATGAAAAGTAGTTATAAATATTATTAATATTAATACTAATACTATTTAAAGTTTTTTGCTTTCCAGTTTGTAGACATATAGACTTATCAACAGTATTGTAACATGGCCCTGCATGTAGCTTAATTGCTGTTCCAGGAAATAGGAGAAATGGCAGCACATGAAACCCTAAAAGTGCAAAGAGAGAGCTGGACTCTGGCTGGTGCTTGAACGCAGCAATGTTTTACATAAAAATTGTCCAACATGTTTCACCTCATGGACAAATTCTGTCCAAATTCAAATTCTGGACAAATTCAGCCTTCTGTTCATATGTGTTAGCAAGCAAGCAAGCAAGCAAGCAAGCAAGCAAGCAAGCAAGCAAGCAAGCAAGCAAGCAAGCAATAGTATTTATATACCGCTTTTCAACACAAAGTTCACAAAGTGGTTTACAGGCAAATAGTAATAATGAAGTTACAATGTTCCCTGTCCCAAAAGAGCTCACAATGTAAAAAATGCAAAACACCACCAGCAAAATAGCCATTAGAAAAGACACTGCGCAGGGGTGAAGAGGGACAATTACCCTTCTAAATAGAAGAGGAACATCACTTGAAAAAGTGTCTCTTGCCCAGTTAGCAGGGGACTAGCTCACATCTTCCATTTATAACCTTTGAGTAAGTTCTGATTGGGTGTTTCAAAATAAGACACATGGGAGGAAAACTACTGGTCAAAATGTGTTGGGCAGTATTCACATAATAATTGCTACATTCAGGCATCATCTTGAAGCCTGCTTCTCTCTTTATTCCTATTTGTTATGAAAACGCATATAGTTAGTAATTATAAAAAATGTGATGTGATGATCAAAGTTTGCTGTGACAATTTGAATTGGATGTGTCAACTAAGGGCCCAATCCTATCCAACTATCCAGAGCTGATGTAGCCAAGCAGGGCATGCATTGCATCCTGGGATGGTGGAGGCAGTTAAGGAGGCCTCCTAAAAGTAAGGGCACATTTGTTCCCTTATGTTGGGGCTGCATTGTAGCTGCATCGGTGCTGGGAAGTTGAATAGAATTGGCCCCTAAATGTCCTTAGGTTTTCTGTCAATTAATTTGTGAAATTTATGCCTTTTTTGTAGTGTTAAAAGAGAAATTCTTCCGCTGGTAAAATCTCTATGCCAGGATGTTGAATACGAAGTCCGTTGCTGTATGTGTCGGCAGCTGGAGCACATAGCTCAAGGAATAGGGTGAGCATTATGTGTATAATTGCTTCATAGTGAAAATAACTCCAGAAGAATTGTGATGTGATTTATAATAAGTGATGTAGTACCTTAGAGTTTATTGTGGCATCAATATTTGTAGGAAAGAATGCTTAAACAGGATTGAAAAAGTGATGATACAGCATAGTACATACAGGCACACTGTAGTAGAGTATACTACTGTATATGCCTCTGTCTTTATTAGGAATTTAGGAACATAAGAGCCCTGTGGATCAGGCCAAGGTCCCATTTAGTCCAGCTTCCTGTATCTCAAAGTGTCCCACAAGATGCCTTAGAGAGCACTCAAGTATCCTGTGCCATTCCCTTGTACTTGTACGTACTTGTATCCTGTTGCCATTCCCTTGCACATGGCACTCAGTTACCTCTAAAACCCAGAGGTTGCATATAGTCATCATAGCTTGTAATCTGTGATAGACCTTGCCTCTATCAATCTGTCTAATCCCGTTTGAAAGGCATCTAGGCTTTCAGGTGCCTAGATTAGCATATTTTGTGGTAAGGGGTTCCACAGATTAATTTGTTGCTGGGTAAAGCAATTTTCTTTAAATATTTCTAAAGAATTTTTTCTTTTTCTTTTTTCTATTCTCTTCCCCCCCACATCCATACAGTTCACAACAACCCATCCATTTCCATATCTGTCTCATTTTCTTTCACGCCTCTTTCAATTTTCTTTATTAACTATCTTCCTGTGGGCAACAGTATCATCTTTAAAAAAAATCCTCTCCTTTCCCTATGACAATTAAGTCAGGTTCGGGGACAGAAAGCAAGTTTATGTTTTGTGCTTTTGGATGTAACACTTTACATCTTGCTGTGGAAGTGAGAGAATTAAATGGCAACTGATATGAAAAAGAAATGGGACCGTGGGGTTGGACAATATTTCAGATCAAACACTCCTGCACGCCATATTGGAAGGTCAGGCCTTTGTTGGCAGGGCCCCATAGGTGAGCTTCCCCCCACCTTGCCTGTTATAAGTTCATTTTGCAAGCATTTTATATTATTCACTATATAACTCATGTACCTCAGCATCTTTCTTACATCTCACTATGTACCTCAGCATCTTTCTTTTTTCCATATTGAAGCAAGCAATTATTTCAGTTTCATTTCATGGCAAGTCATTAATATGCAAAAGGTTTTTCTCTGCTATCAAAGTCATACCTACTGGAGTTAGCAAGGAGTTAGAAATGCAATTGAGAGCACAATCCTAAACTGGAGTTAGGCCAGCATAAGGTAAACCAGCCAAGTTTGGCCAGCACAAGGGCCACCATAAATAGTCCAGCGCACTTACCATATCAAATCAAAAGAATTCAAACGAAAGCCCTCTCAACTGGATTCGACAGTACTAGGTGTGCATATTGCCAGGATGAAACCCCGGGAAACTCCGAGTACCAGAAGTGGGCCATTTACAAGATGCCATTCTGAGAATAGGCCAAAATGCATTGAAAAGTCCTATACGTAAACTGCGCCAGTCCCAAGCTCGGACACAGTCCAACCACAGGTATGACTGCAGTTTTTCTCAGAGCTGGGTGTGCACATTGCAGGAAAGGCAGTCCGGGAACTTTGGAGTACCCGGGGTGGGCCATTTCCACCAGGTCCCAGTCTGAGGTTTTAGGATTTTGCATGCATTTTGGCCCATTTACAGATTGGGACCTGGTGGAAATGGCCCACCCCGGGTACTCCAAAGTTCCCGGACTGTCTTTCCTGCAATGTGCACACCCAGCTCTGAGAAAAACTGCAGTCATACCTGTGGTTGGACTGTGTCCGAGCTTGGGACTGGCGCAGTTTACGTATAGGACTTTTCAATGCATTTTGGCCTATTCTCAGAATGGCATCTTGTAAATGGCCCACTTCTGGTACTCGGAGTTTCCCGGGGTTTCATCCTGGCAATATGCACACCTAGTACTGTCGAATCCAGTTGAGAGGGCTTTCGTTTGAATTCTTTTGATTTGATATGGTAAGTGCGCTGGTAAGGAACTGGACTAAAAGCATTTTTGGACTACTGTCAGAGTCAGGGAGGGTGGCTCACATCTGTATGCTGGCCTCCCTGACTCCGAGAGTGGTCCAAATGTACTTTATGGTGTCCCTTGTGCTGGCCAGACTTTGCTGGCCTAACTCAGTTTAGGATTGCACCCTGAAATGTTTCTATTAAAACAAAGTTTGTAATAAGTGGTAATGTCAAAGTTAAAAACTAGTGTTCCCACCAGCCTAACTATTCCTTGCAGTTTTGATGCACAATCCTATTGTGGCTTTGTGCTGGAGGAGCGAGTACTCAGTCAGCACAAACTGTCAGCGCAATCCTATGCTGCATGTAGTGTCGCTGCAACGTCGTTGTGTCGAAGCTGCAGTACGTCATTAGTGCTGATGCGGGGGCACCGAGCGGCACCTCCATGTCAGCACTAAAGCTCTCAAGCCGACACTACGTGTAGCATTGTCCTGAGAGCTCTGATGGGGAGCCTCCCTTGTGCCGACTGAAGTCGGTTGGCGCGAGGGAAGCTCCGTCCCACTCCGGCACGGGGATTGGTGGGCAGGATGGAGGTTGTGGGCAGGATGTGGGCGGGCTTGGGAGGTGGCCATACGGCCGCTTCCTAAGCCCTTTCAGTAGGCCGTGCAGCCCTGATTTGGGCCACGTGGTCTCCTCGAATCTGTGCCTGCTATTTAGCAGGCGCAGATCTGAGGAGCGCATAGGGGAGACTGGAGCCTCTCCTAAACAGTGTTGGATTTGGCACTGGCCAGCCAACCTTGCCAATCCAGTGCTGTTTAGGATTACACTCTGTGACAAACATGCTGTAAAGCATGTTGCGACGCCGCAAGGGCATGTTGCTAGTATAAGCCTTCAGAGAGCAAGGGGTGGGTCTGGGCTATGAAAGGAGAATAGGATCTGGAGTGTGCAACTGCTGTCAATATCCATCCACCTCCCGCTCCCTGTTAGGCCACTCCCTGCTCAGCTGGCCTGTTTGTTCCAATGCAGGATAGGATTGGGCTGCCTGGGCCCAATCCTATCAAACTTTCCAGTGCCAACGTAGCCCCAAGATAAGGGAACAAGTGTTCCCTAAGAAGGCTTTTCTAATTGTCCCACCACTACCACAGGAAACAACACACACCCCATTGGCATGGCTGCATCAGTCCTGGAATGTTAAGAACATAAGAAAAGCCCTGCTGGATCAGGCCAAGGACCCATCTAGTCCAGCTTCCTGTATCTCACAATGGCCCACCGGGTGCCTCAGGGAGCCCAGGAGACAACAAGATGCTTGCATCCTGTTGCCACTCCCTTGCACCTGGTGTTCTGAAGGAGCCTACTATTAACCTAAGGAGGTTACACAACCCATCATGGCCTATAGCCCATGATGGACTTTTCTTCCAGAAATCTGTCCAATCCCCTTTTAAAGGCACTTAGGCCAGATGCCATAACCACCTCCTGTGGCAAGGAGTTCCACAGCCTAATTACCCACTGAGTAAAAACGTATTTCCTTTTATCTGTTTTAACTCTCTCAACACTCAATTTCAGTGGATGTCCCCTGGTTCTGGTATTGTGAGAGAGGGAAAAGAACATCCCTCTGTCAACTGTATCCCTCCCATGCATAATTTTGTGTGTCTCAATCATGTCCCCCCTCAGGCGCCTTTTTTCCAGACTGAAGAGCCCCAAATGCTGCAGTCTTTCTTCTTAAGGGAGGGGCCCCAGCCTCGTAATCATTTTGTTGCTCTCTTCTGCACTTTTTCCAGCTCCACTATGTCCTTTTTGAGAAGTGGCGACCAGAATACTGTAGGTGTGGCCTTACCATTGATTTGTACAATGGCATAATAATAATGTTGGATGGGATTGGGCCCTTAAGCACATTTTGTTTTCTCAGGATTGCACTTTTGATGCATTGTTTTGTAATTATTAAATACCACTGTGAAATTAGGTGAAGACTCCATTGTTTCATTGTACGTAAATTAGCTCTTTCCAGTATTAATATCAAGCTTGCCTATGCAGAGGTTTTTATGTTTTTGTTTTTTTCCGTGAAACTTAGGTGGCTGTTAGGAGGTATGCAAGCTTCTTCTAAAAATCCTGCAACCTATTTCTGGATGTCTGTGAACACAGTGACCTGTTGGCTTAAAAAAATATATTATTTTTTATTATTTTTGTAGGACTGAACTAACCAAAAATGTAGTGCTTCCTGAGCTAGTGGAACTAGCAAGAGATGAAGGCAGTAGCGTACGACTTGCAGCTTTTGAGACCTTGGTTAATCTGCTGGAAATGTTCGATGCTGGTAAGATTGGAACAAAATTGTGTTGATGGTCATTCTGCATCAGTTTCTCCTACCTGTCACAACTGTACGCATTTTCAATATACTAATGTTCACATTTATGTAACTATCACAAAGGGCAGCCCTGTTCACCTTTCTAACTTTTTCTGTTTTTCAGATGATAGAAGTCAAACTGTCCTCCCATTAGTGAAATCATTCTGTGAAAAATCTTTCAAAGCAGATGAATCTATTCTGGTTTCGTTATCCTTCCATTTAGGGAAGCTTTGTAATGGATTATATGGTATGATTAAAATGTACTTCTCTCTCTCTCTCTCTCTCTCTCTCTCTCTCTCTCTCTCTCTCTCTCTCTCTCTCTCTCTTTTTTTTTTTTTGAAAGGGGTACTGGGTTGTTTATATTTGGGGCTGGGCTTTTCTAAAGGCTTCAGTTTTAAACAGATTTACTTCCCATGGAAATAAATGGAACTTGACCTCCAAGTAAATATGATCAGGGTGTTAATATATGTAAAATTAGAAGACCAGATTTGCTTTCATTTTTCCCCAGACTACATAATAGTTATTTGAATATAGAGCTCACATCCATTTCAAATGTGTGGATGCACAATGATTGCAATTGATGGAAAATTCCTTCACAATTCAAATGACTAAAAGCAAAGCAGAAACAGAGGGATGGTCCAACCTAAGATGTTGTTCCTGAGATTTCTCTTAATTGTGTTGAGGGCATTAATAATTGAAGGAAACTGTCAGAAAGGAGAGTAATTTGTTATCCTTTCCTAGTGTTAAGCGTATTTTGAGGCCCAGCTCTTCACAGAGAAGATGCTTCCATAGAGGTCTATAGCTTATGAAAGCTTGAAATTGCTGTTGGGAATTATCTGCTACTGCAACTATGTTTTGATCCTCCAATCTCATATCTGAGGGGAACAGTTGAGGAACAAAAAGGGAAGTTGTTTTGTTAAGAATATTTTGAAGCCAGTCTCTCATTTGGGAGAATTATACCTGCTGAGCCTCAAATGCAAACTTCAGCAGCTTCTAGCTGACTGGACATTTGAACAATAAGGCCCCCCAGATTCTATAGTCCGGGGCTATAGTCGTCTACGGCTATTCATTCAGGAGGCATATGGACTGTTGTTCGTAACACTGATTTATGTGTTATTTATTTAGGTTATCGTTAGCCTAATCTGTGATTCAGGGCACAACCCAAGCCCTGACGTAGCACCGACACAATGTTGTAGCGTTGGCACATGGGCGTTGAGCTGCCCCTGTGCCAGCCAAACTTGGCTGACACAGGCTGGCGGGAGGGTGGTGCTGGGCTGGGGGTGGGTAGGCAGGCGTGCCAGACTGGGGAGGGGGGTGGGTTTTGGATGCAGTTTTAGGCAGCATCTAAGGCCTCAGCCCGAGGCTGCATGGCCCCAATTCAGGCCTCATGGCTTCTTTGGTTCTGTGCCTTCAATTTCACAGGTGCAGATGTGAGGAACCCATAGGGGAGGCTGGTGCACGAATGTCCCTTGTGCTGGGGAGGCTCCAGTGGCCTACCAAGCTGCGTTGGATGCAACACAGGCCCACCAGCCTGCCTGCTCCAGTGCAGCTTAAGATTGGGCTGTTAGATTCCCAAAGCAGGGTACAGTGAAAATATTTAAACAGTACAGATAAAAAATGACAACCAGGGAGACAAAATGAAAAAAAGAGCTGGCATTAAAACAAGAGCGCCCAGATCTTAAAAGTTCTGGACAGTTAGCAAAACAACCGTGGAGGGAGATAACCACCATAGTGGATGGAAACTGGAAGTGCGGGTGGGGGGAACAACTGGACTCAATCTACACCCAAGTTTCCTTTCATGCTGGCTTTGCATTCTAAAATCCTAGTATGAAATTTTCTGGATGAGGATGGTGGTGATGGCCAGGCCAATCTCTAAAGTCCTGGCAAATAGCACGGAGAGAGATGACACACCTGGTGAGGGCTAATTTAAAACATCTGATCCAAATATGCCTTAAAGTGCAATTTTTGCATTAAAGTATAATTTTCCTTGGAACATTGTGTTGGGAATTGGGGCAGAATTCTATACTTTTAGTTTAGCTTATATAATGGATGTCTCTGCAGTGTGTATGAGCTATAGAGCAGAGCAGAGCCCATGTCAACCCAATGCCACAGCAACCGTTCTTTGCCTCTCCTCATTTGCTAACATCTAAGCAACACAGGACCATAACAAGCTTAAAGCAAAACCTTCAGCAGCATTCATGCAAAAAGCCTCCTTTTTAAGCTGACAGACATGACAAGCTGAAAGAGCCATGAAGGAAAAACTCAATCCCTTTCTCTTAGTGCCATGACTGTCCACGCTTTTTAACAACATACATTGCATGCATAACACCAGTGACATTTGAGTGTCTTTGATCCGCACTCATTACAAATACAGAGGTCATAAGTAGTATGCAATTATTGACATGTTCAATTGATATAAAACATAGACATGTTTTGTTCTTTGATGTGTGGTTTTTGATGTTCTCTCTGTATATCTCAGGTACAATTATAGATCTGCATACAATAAGAATACAGTGTTTCAGAGTTCTTCCTACTTTGGAATGTAAACTCTCTCTTTGTGTTTATGTGTCAGAGCCTGTCCTAAGGCCTTATGTGTTGACAGAGACAAAACACAAAAAGGCACATTGTGTGAAAAGGTCCAGATAGGAGGTTTTGCACAAGGCTTGTATTCAATCAAAATCAAATCAAATACCACTTTTCAATACAAAGTTCACAAAGCAGTTTACAGGCAATTAATTATAAAGTTAAACAGTTCACAAAGCGGTTTACAGGCAATTATTAATAAAAAAGTTAAATAGCCCCCTGTCCCAAAAGGGTTCACAATCTTAAAAAAGGCAGAACACCACCAGCAACAGCCACTAGAAAAGACACTACGCAGGGGTGAAGAGAGACATTTAGTCTCCCCCTGCTCTTGCTCAGTTCAAAGTCAAAGATGGTTTTATTCAAGAAAAATACATCTTTTTAAGAAAGGATGGGATACTCCAATTGGTCTGTCTAGCTACATGTTTTCACTGAGGGCGCAATCCTAAACTGAGTTAGGCCGACATAAGCTAAGCCAGCAAAATTTGGCCAGCACAAGGGACACTGTAAAGTATGTTCTAACTCCAGTTTAGGATTGTGTTCTGAGAGAGAGAGAGCAAAAGGAAGTAAGGCCTAAGAGTAGTACTTTGAGTAATCAAAGAGCATGCCCTGCCTTTCCAGATAGTAGAAAAATCACCTTGTTCCCCCTACTGCTTGCTAGCCTTACTGCCCCCTGCTGGTGCAAGTGCAACAATATAGCATTGCTGCACATTCCAACATTATGAACTGTAGTCAGGTTAGTGTAATGTAGTCAGGTTAGCTTTACAGTGTGAGCTAGAATGAATCAAGGTCTGTCTCAGTACCCTCTCCATATGAGATCCATAACAGGGTAGTAGTTATCTATTTCCAACACATTGCAGAAAAGCCCCAAAGCAAGACTTACAAATAAATATATACCTCTAGCACTTTAAATCATCAAATGCTGGAGAAAACAATCCCCGTGACTTATTATCTAAACACACATATATCTAAAATCATATGCATTGGAAATTTTGCTTAGTTTGTGTCTTGGGGGCATTTTAAATTGCTATTTGTAAAGTGATGTAGAGAACTGTTCTTGTTCAGGGGGATAAGCAAAAACTTGCTATTTGTGAGTAAAGCCCTTGGGTATTCCTGAAGTGCTTTTGTGGCAACCCTTATATTTGCAAATGCTAAATTTCAGATATGTCGAGATCAAGCATATTATTCCTGTGGATGAATTTTAGCCCCTATTAATCTCTACTGCTTCTTCAAATTGACATATGAGGTGCAGAAGTCTTCCTTGAAGGAGGAAGCAGGAGGAAACTGAGCAGAGACTCCTGGAGCAAGGAAGTTGATCCCATTTTATCCTCACAGCATGAGTTAGACTAGTCAGAGGGAGAGAGGGAGTGAGTGAGTTGTGACTTTCCTAAGGTCACCCAATGAACTTCGCAGCAGAACCGCAATTTGAACCCAGGTCTCCATGCTCCTAGTCTAGGCTTTCTTTGCACCATTCTGGGAAAGTCAAAATATTGAACAAATATTTTATTTGCTTAAAGGAATTTTTACACCAGAGCAGCATTTACGATTTTTGGAGTTCTATAAGAAGCTTTGCACGCTGGGATTAGAGCAGGAAAATGGACATAGTGACAACCAGGTCCAACTGCATACTCTAGAACAGGAAAAGAAGTACATATCAGTGAGGAAGAACTGTGCTTACAACTTACCAGTGAGTGAACCTCTATTTTACTTCCATATTCATTTGTAGTTTATGTACAGGGCTGGCCTATCCGTGAGGCTCCTCAGGTGGCAGATCTGGGCAGGGGAGCATCTTGCCTCCTCTTCCTTCTCCTTCCCCCTGGATTGGAAAAGGAAGAGAAGGACAGAGAAAATGTGGAGGGGAGGGGAGAAAAATGGCAGAAGTTGTTTTTAAGGCAAAGCAGTGGGTTTCAGATGCCTGCCTGCCTAGGGCTTGTTGTTTGCCCAGATGAGCAGATAAATGACAAATTGCACTGCTGCCCATTACTGTCTTGCAAACAGTGAGAGGTATGTCTCATGCCCATGTCACAGGATGCATTGAACACAGAAATCACCACAAGGCTGCTGCTTATATTCTTTTGCACCAACTGATTGCTTCTAGAGTGGTGGTCATAACTACTCTATAGTTACAAGAGCTGATGTCACTTGTGGTACAATTGCAGGAGTACTTAAGCCCTGCAGGCTATGTATTGTTTCCTTATAGTTTTTTTCTTTATGACAGTCATTACTTATGGGCATGGTAACATAAGAAGAGCTCTGCTGGATTTGGCCAAGGCACCATCTAGTCCTATATGCACAATCCAGTGGCCAGTTAGATGCCTTCAGAAACCCTAAAAGCAGGGGATGAAAGCTGTAGATCTTCCATATGTTGCCACTAGCAACTTGTATTCACTGGTACATACCTCTGAAAGTGTAGGTTCCATGTACCTATTGTCTCTAATATTCTGCTGATATACCACTCCATGCATTTGTCTATGGATTTTACAGCCATCAAAGCCAGAGGCCACCTCTGCATCTTGTAGTGGTGAATTCTGTAAATTCATTATATATTGTGTAATGAAATACTTTATCTTGGCTGTCCCAAATTTCCTGCCAATCAGTTTCATTGGAAGTTCTATTATTATGAGAAAGGGAGAAAAATGTCTATCCATGTTGTCCACATCATGCTTTATTTCATGAATTACTATGAAAGTATGCCTTCATGTACTGCAGTGATGTGGTACTTCTTTGTGGTACAGTCCATTCTACAGCTAAGCAGCATTTTGATATTCCAGTTATGTTGTAATTCCAGCCTGTATGTACTCATCATGCTATACTGCACCATTTTCTACTTCTAGGCCATGATTGTGTTTGTGGATCCAAAAAACTTCAATCTGGAACTGTACTCTACATTCTTCTGTCTCTGCCATGACCCTGAAGTGCTAGTCAGACACACTATGGCTATTGGCTTCTATGAAGTAAGTCTGGGAATTACACAGGCACAGTAGGGGACATGTTTAGTTTATGATTAGTTTTAATAAATGTTCTGTTTATATAGAATCTTATTTATATGTTTACATTTTGTACATCTGCAACATATTTTAAGTGATTAAGAAATTAATATGGTCTCATATAATAATCAACAAAAGTAGACCCCCACCAATCCCCAAACAAACCCCACTGATATACATTTACAGTAAGATAGATATTAAGTCTTTGTTCAGATGTTTCATGTATTCTGTTGAAATAAAATCCCATTAACTGCAAGATTAAAAATCATTCTTTTTAAAGGCACTTATTCACTACACCTTCTGCGCAGTTACTCACAGCCCAATCATAAGCTGCACTGGGGCGGGCAGGCCTGCGCTTCATCCAATGCAGCTCAGGAGGCACCAGGAGCCTCTTCAACTCAAGGGCATGTTTGTGCCCTTGCACGAGGGGAGGTGCCTGCCCTATGGGTTCCTCGGATCTGCACCCACGAAATTACGGCCATGCGGCACAGGGATGAGGCCTTGGATGCGGCCTAGCAGCCACATCCCAAACCCACCCCTCTCCCCAGGCCGGCCCACCCGCCGGCCCACCCACTCACTGCCCAGTTCCTCCCTCCTGCCCTCCCATTATTATTGTGTAATAAAAAATCACAACCCTTAACAAATGTCTTCCATCCAGTTTACAACTGCTGTGACATCGTTGTAAGAGAAGACTGTCACTAGTCAGCTACTTCATTGTATCAATGAAAATGAACATTACAATGATAGTTCTCAATTTTAAGATTAGTGAGTAAGGGCCCAATCCTGCCCAACTTTCCAGTGCCAATGCAGCCACAATGCAGCTCCAAGGTAATAATTCCCTTGCCTTGAAGAGTCCTCTATAACTCCCACCCTGATGCAGGATGCAGCACATGCCCCATTGGCACGGCTCATGTGCAGGAAGGTTGGATATGATTTGGCCCTGAAACTATAAGCCAACTGGAACAGTTTTTTTAGCTCTGCCACATTGCCCAAATTCTCTCATATTACTGCTATAAAAGATGCAAGATCCCTAAGACTACAAGCTTGGCTGTCCCCACGTAATTGGAGCTGGTATTCACCACTACAATCAAAAAGAAAAATATAGTTCTTCATAACAGATTTTTGCCCAGTTGGAACTGGCAAAGAAGGCAAAAATACTCAGAGGCAGTGTAGCGTTCTGTCACATGCACATCATGCAGAGTGGAATGGTGAGAGTTGGGGAACTAGCACTGCTGAGCCTGTTTCAAAGCCTCGGCTCTAAATAGTGAGCTGGGCAAGTGCTTGTGATTTATGGTATATATTCATGGAGTCTGCCATAGTAAGTGCCAAGAGCATTCCACTAAGCAAAGGGTCATTCTTGTGCATCTGATTGCATATAGTGGCTGGAAGGGGGTAGCTTTATTGCTAAATGGTTTGCCAGGGTGAAACCACATGGTGAAACCATACCGGGAATAAGAAGACATTAGTACTTTGTCCCCACCCAGTTGCACCCTACCCTTATGTGCTATTTTTAGGAGGGAAACTCATCCATGGAGAGCCAGTGGAGGTTTTCCCCCTGCTAAAACCAATGTGCAGAGAAGGGCATGATTGGTAACAAAATGGCAGTAACTGCAAAGTCCCCCACCCCACCCTTGGTGCACTGTCAGTAAAACAAATCCCCCCACCCCAACCATCTTACTCAATTAGAGTAAGGTGTGCTCCATTAGCGTAGAGTCCCGTTGTGCTCTGAGGGAGTTCATTGAGTTGCAGCCCTCTCTCTCAACCTGGGGCCACGCCGGTTAAAGAAAAATGGACGATGCAAGCCTTTTTACAAATTCACAACACAGTATAATTTATGTCTCAGTGGGGAAGAGGCAGGGAAGAGTTTGGAAAATAAAAACATAAGCTTTGCAAATAACAGGGCGAGTAACATATAGACACTCTAGCACTCAGTAGCAACTATAAATGTAAATGCTCCTTAGTCTTGCTTTCATCATTAGTTTTTGTTTAAATTGAAGCAGCTGGCTTCAAAAACTAGATTTTTTTTACCAGCAAAGAGATGTGCCCATTACCCATCTTCTGTCAGCTTTGAGGACAACTTAAGACAGTGATTTGCATGCTCATGTTCTCATCAAGTAATGTTGGAAAAGGCCCATACGGGGAAAATTACATATTGCAATTTCTGGTTGTACTGCCTAGGGCCATATTTAGTATATCTGACCAACCTCAGACAGATTGGCTATAAATTGATTAGTTATTACATGTCAGAAGACTGGATGGTTCACCTTTGAAAGGATATTTGGAGTATTTCAGATGAGCAAATGCAGGTTCAAAACCCAAGGGAACAATTCAGAGCTAGAAGCTTCCAAAATGTCACTTTCTGTACTTCTAGCAACACAATGCTACATTACTAGTAATGAGGAAAGGGCATGACCTCAGCAGCCTTGGCGTATGATTGTTGTTGGCACAAAGACCTTTTTCGTTTCCTTTTGGCTATTCAAATCTGTTGAAAAGTAAACATGACTGATTTAAAGGACTGATGTCTGTGTTTTGTTGGTTCTTTTTATTTCAGGTTGCTAAGCTTTTAAATACTGATGTGTACGTAATACATAAAGAACTGATAGCCCTATTACAAGATGAGTCACTAGAGGTAATAGTCTATTCTTCTGTATTTGTTGCTTATGTTAAGATCATTTACAATTACTGTAAATGACATTATAACAAGACAAAAGTAAGAAAGACTTGATGGGATGAATCATTTCTATTTGTTTCATGGTCTAGTCATAAAAAACACAGTAGGTGTTCAATGTAGATTTATCTGAAAGCGATGACTGAAGGCTTTTGACTTCTGTCCCTATGTAACACCTTCCCAAAAGATACCAAACAATTCGAAGCCAAGTGAATTAGCATAAGGTAGATACAAAACTGAGAAGACACACTCACAAGGAAGTAGTGGAATGACACAATACTGGAGTAGGGTCAATCTTGAATTCAATTCAGGACCTTTATTGATGACTCAGGGTTGACAGAGTAAATGGTACACTTCTAAATAAGGGATGACACATTGCGTGGGAGGTGGGATTGTAAATCTTCAACAAGATGGGTTAAAAATTCACATTCAAGGTTCATCACATAATGGCTCTCCACTGATAATCCACTGAGTGCCATTTTGTATTGCATTTCAGAAATTTTACACCCAGTTCAGACACATGCTGTAGATCGCTTATTATATGAGAAAAAGCTGAATATTTAGAATGGAAACGAAAATGATAAAATAATACCATGCAATTTTTAAAAAATAAGGATGTTGGGGAAAAAAGAGGGACTGTCATAAAAGAGGGACTTTCAAATTTAAATTAGAAAGATGTACACTTTGGTTAAGCATGATAAGTAACTTACAAATGCAGTTGCTTTTATTTACCACTTCAGTTGGTTAGGAGAAAGTGAGCAAGGTACCCTCCCACAGATGTTCCGGGAGGCAATTTTCAGCTTAAGGGGCAGCCAGGGAGAAAGGCAAGGGAGCAGATACCCTTGGTATGGTTGAAGATGGTAGAGATATAAGAGTGGAAGACATGGGCAGGAGTGCAGTGGGATATGAAGGCTGAAAGGTGGAGAGGGTAAGGCTATGGGAATTGCTGTAACGTGTGCATGTATTTGTGAATATTCTGACACTGTTAAGAATTAACAGGGTACTTATGAGATACACAAATGTAAGGGGAGTGTTGGAATGAATATTGGAAGTGTAAGTGATCTGTAATTTCATTCACTAGGTGTTGGATGCATTAATAGGTCACCTTCCTGAAATTCTTGAACTATTGTGTACTGGAGGTGAAAGCGGCGGATCAGAAAGCAAGGTAAGGCATGGTAGAAAAATCTTGTTGTGAATGAGAAAATAATATTCTGACTCCCAGTTCTGCTCCACTTGGCACTCTGATTATGGCCCTCCACTTGGGCCTTCACCGACCATCAGTACTAAGGGCCAAACTAAATGGCACAAGTGTGGTGTGTGTGGTGTGTGTGTGTGTGTGTGTGTGTGTGTGTGTGTGTGTGGGCTGATTCAAATCGAGACTGTAGCGAGATGAGGAGGGACTTTGATCCTATTTCCTGCTGTGGTCCTGATTTGAATCCTCCCCTGCCGCTATTACCACCACACATGTACCATGCAGAAAGTGAAAAGCAAGCATGCCAGGGGCAATGACATGTTTAAAGTTGTATGGCCACAATACCAAATCCACACCATCTAGGCTCCGAAGATAACAGAGTGAAGAATTTGGTTGGGATTAAAAAAACGTATGTATGAATGCCTCAGAAGTTTTGTGTGCGCACACACGGGAGCTTTCATTTCCACCTTGCAGTGCATTAGACATTAATCAGAAGAACACCCCCACCCCCAAGAAGCTTGTTGGAGATGTAAGGGGTTGCAATGGGAACTGGGAAAAGGGATCAGAAAAGCCTTAGTTTAAAAGCAAATGTGTTATACAAAAAGATGCAGTCATTTTAGACATTGTTCAGTAACTGCATTTCTTTTTTTCCCTTAAGATACTGAATTTTCCAGAGTTGATTCCAGCGCTAACAAGAGCAGAACAGCGAGCGGCAACCTCTTTAAAATGGAGAACTCATGAGAAATTACTACAAAAATATGCCTGCCTGCCTCATGTCATCTCAAGTGATCAGATTTATTATCGCTTTCTGCACAGAATGTTGACAATAATTATGACAAATGTGAGTTCTCTGGGATCCTGGTCTCTCCTTCTCTCATTTTTCATTTTGTATTTCTTTCTCACCTTTCACCGACTATTCTAAATCCCCCTCTTTTTGTGGAATCATTGCAAGGACTTGTTTTTGCTGTGGTAATAAGCCTGTGTGTGGACTGTTCCATTTCAGAATACAACCGGGGTGGCGGTGGCTCACATTTGAATTACTCTCTACATGAAAAAATCCCTCCATGTAGAAAGCTAGCACATTGAGGAGAATGTATCCAGTCTGGACTAAGATACATTCCTGAGGGAGGTTACAGGAAATAGGTCAGGAGTGTCTAGCAAGAGCAATAGACCAGAAGGGCGGAACTGTGGCTCCATATCAAGGATCTGAACCAGAACTGTTATCAAGGATCTACAAGGATCTACAGTTCTGTGGGAAGAAAAGAACAGAGGTGGAATGAGCGAAAATCTTGCAGTATTCTGCTTTGTATACTGCTTGGTGTGCTGAGGAAGGAGACGGAGGAAAGCGTTGGTAGTTGTGGTGGCAGGGATTATGAGTTTAAGGGAACAATGAGATGGCAGTCACCACATAGCAAGCCTATTGTGTGTCTCTTGTTTCTTGGTCACTTGGTTTTTCCAGTATTGGTGGATACAATATGCAAGGTATTGATGGATCAATACATAAGGACAGAGGCCAAGCAATCTACTACTTTGCTATTTTAAAACACACACACACACACCACCCTATATATTTACTACTTACAGATCTACTAGGAGATATTTATTTCTAACTATAACTGTTATAGAATACAAAAAATGATAAAAGACTTACTAAAAAAAGGTATTATTGCTTTGTGAACTTTGTGTTGAAAAACGGTATATAAATACTGTTGGTTGGTTGGTTGGTTGGTTGGTTGATTGATTGATTGATTGATTGATTGATTGATTGATTGATTGATTG
>JAJKFI010000033.1:2966414-3132470 GCA_029204185.1 Lerista edwardsae
ATAATAATAATAATAATAATAATAATAATAATAATAATAATAATAATTTGGAAGTTTGTATCATTGAACACAATGTAGTCATTCATAGCCTTGTGTTGTTGGACAGCCCAATCCTAACCTGCCTGGCTGCCATAGGCACTGCGATAGCCAAACAACAACCACTGCATCCTGTGGGAGCTGGGCAGCTGCCGGAGGCACCTCAGGAGAAGGGGACATTCGTCCCCTGAGTAAGGGCGCTGGGATGCCAATGGGGTTCCTCTAGTGTGCGCCAGCAATTTTGACTTGAGGGCCTATGTGTCAGGCCGCGTGACCCAACATGGAGGTTAGGATCTGGCAGTGGAGGCCACTGCCAGTCCCACCCACACTCCGCCCCTCCTCTGCCCAGTTCCGTCCTCTCCACGCCTTCCCACCCACTCAGAAGGAGCTTACTGCCCGTGACAGTGAGACATACTGCTTGCTGGCCCATGTCAGCTCCTCCAGGCACGGAGGACTGGGCTGGCAGCAGCTATAAGCCCTTACCACTAAGGCACTTACCTTAGAAGTGCCTTACATCACTTTTGCAACACAAGTGCTGCCTGTAAAGGGTTACCGCTGGCGCTGGGCTGCTTAGGATTAGGCCCAGAATCATTTATTTCATGATTCTGAAATTAGAATTTCAAATTGAAAGTAGGGCCAAATCAGATGAAACTTTAAATATGTTGTTTGCTTATCACAGCACCTTCTTTTGCTGATGATTTGTGATGGCTCATATGGGAATCTAAATGGGTCTTTTTACTGTTCTTGCACTTGAGGGTGTGCATATAGCTCAGGAGGCCAGTTGCATACTTCCTTGATTTCGCTATGGATGTGTGAAGACAGCTGGGATTAGGCTTCCTTTGGTTTTGCTAACAATTTGTTTTTCCCGAGTCTGAAAGCTCCTAGCTTATGTCAAAGGTCAGAAGTCCGGCGCAAGCAAAGTGTTGTTTTGCTCATGGAGTTTTATCTGGGTCAAAAAGGCTTTATCCAGGTTATCCTGGTATAGTGAGGGATTACTCTGATCAAAAGTGCGGCCTTCTGTTTGACCTGTGGATCAAAAGCCTCTTGCCATCTGAGCTGGATCACATTACTGGCCTGAGCTGTGCCCCTTTTGGTGGCACCCAGCACCACATACAGGCATGATGCACATGTTCCCAAAAGAAACTATTAGCCTGATCAGCCCAAAAGCCTGATAAGCAACCAGCATCTAGTTGATCCCTTACTTGCTTTCCATTTTCCATTTGGCTTTTTTTTAGTATTGTCATTGTCTGATGCTCTTTATTTCACAATACACATCCAATGCTAAAAGATTCAATTTCTTTTCTCAAGAATGTCCTCCCTGTCCAAAAAGCGGCTGCTCGAACCCTGTGTGTGTTCTTACGTTACAATCGCAAGCAAGAGCAGAGGCATGAGGTTATACAGAAACTGATTGAACGTAAGTGATGATTTTCTTTTTATTTGAATGAGTCTGTTAAGTTTAATGAAAGAAAACTATTACGTGTAGGTTTATACTGACACACAATATCTGTATCACTGTGGTAGAACAAGCACTTTGTCCCGCACTCAGTCCCGCACATGTCCAAAAAGATGTAAGAGATCAGGGCTGAAGGAGAGCCTGACTTGAGTCCTTGCTAGTCCTTGGGATGAGGTCACAGTTTAACTCAAGGTCTCCAAACTTTTGAGTGTTAGGGCCACATTATTTATTTTACAAATTGTTGCAGGCCGAAAAAAAAAGATCAGTTTTATATTGGGATACACAGCAAACAGTCTGCTCCGTTGCAGAAACCTGGTTTCTTGTTGGTTGGTTGTTCATGCATGATGCTATTTACTCACTGTGATTGCTTTATGGCTTGTGGAAACCCAAGTTGTTTTATTGGCACAGGTTTGTGGGTCAAGGGAAATGGCCCAGGTGACTGAAAAAGAGGGTTAGCTAGGCTGACACCACTCTGGCCTTATGGAAAGGCATTCTGCATTCTGGGGGTGGGCTGGCCCAGGGAGGGGGGTGGAGCTTGGATGTGACCATTAGGCTGCATCCAAACACCTGTCCCTAGGCCACACTGCCCCGATTTGAGCCATGTGGTATGCTTGGAGCTGCGCCCACAATATAGCCCATAGGGGTGGCTGGCTCCTGTGGCGGGGCAAGGGGCCGAACGTGCCCTTGCCCTGTGGAGGCTCCAGCCTGCTCCCAATCTACGCTGGATTCAGAGCAAGCCTGTTGGCCTGCCTATTCCAGCACAGTTTAGGACTGTGCCTTCAGTGTAAGGAAATGTCATATGATCATATGCTGCAATCTTGATGCTCGAGTGATGAGAAGACATTTATGACTCCCATTCACATTTGGTAGAGAATGAGGGAAGATGTTGCATTATAGCAGTTCTGAATTTGTGCAGTATAAACTTTCAAAACATTTTGAGTCTGTGGATAAGTGATTACAGTTGATAGGCAGGAAGGGATTGGAAAGTAACTCTGGCTGAACTTACTGGGTTCCAGTTATTTTTTGAAGTGGATGTTCTGTATCACATAATCACAAAAGCTTTCATGAAATACAGTACCAAAGCTTCAGCTTAAAGTGCTGAATTTTATAGTTCCTGGAAAATGTAAATAATTTAGAGACAATTTAAATAATGTAATAACTGACTAGCCTGACTTTGATGAATCTTAATGTTCACCTTCTAAATTTCCTGATAAATGGCATGGAATATATGTCAGCTTTATTCCAGGCATTAACTATACTTCTTGGAAATGGTAATTTTCCAGTACTCTAAGAAAAAACTGAGTACTGAGAAAAACTGATCCAGTGCAGCTGTATCTCTTAAGCATGGTTAAGCAATTGGGAGTGGAGTTGTCAGTTCTGTCCACTTCCCCCATCCTCTGACTGTCACAAATTTCTCCAGCGTCTTCCCTTGTCAGTCATAATCATGGTTTAGAGGTGTAATATCTGTAACTAACTGTGGTCAGCTTTTTTAAAGTCAGATTTACAAAACCTTACATTAGGGGTGCAATCCTACCCAGCACCGGAATGGCAAGACTGGCCGGCCAGCGCCATATCCAGTGCTGGGTGGGGGGAGCTGGAGCATGCACTCCCTGACCGTAGGGGAGGCTCCAGCCTCCCCTATGCGCTCCTCGGATCTGTGCCTGCTAAAGAGCAGGTGCAGATTAGAGGAGACCATGTGGCCTGAATCAGGGCCTCGCGGACGGGCTTAGGCATATGGCCACCACCCAAGCCCACCAACGCCCCGCCCACATTCTCCCTCCCTCCTACCAATCCCTGTGCCACCCCATCATGGCGCCTCCCTCGCACCAGCTGGCTTTGGCTGATGCTAGGGAGGCACTGCGCAGACACAACAGGACCAGCGCTGCCAGTAGCGCTGGACCTGTTGCCTTAGACCTGTTGCCTGAGTGCCTTAGTTGCCTTAACGCAACCCTGTGGCACCGACACTGCACAATCCTTAGGATTGTGCTGTAAGAAGGAACCTCTAAACCTTGAAAAGAACCTATTTCTGGCTGACACCCCCTACCCTCTCTCAATGGCAGCACATCCAAAAGGTCCTGTCAGGTGACTGAAGAGAGCAAGCTGGATTATACCAAAAGAGGGGGGATTCACACCAGAAAGGGGAGGAAGTAGATTAAGGAGACGATTGCCCTCTCCTGATCTCTTAACCATAGTTAAGGGTTAAGCCTTGATGGGGAGTTATGATTATACTCTTTCACTTCATTTCAAATGTTGTGGTGGACTTCAAGATCAGTCTGACTGTTATGAGCTCGCCGCATTACATCATCTCCAAGATTGTTGATGAGTAATTATGAGTAGAGGTGTTTGTTTTCAGTGAGTATGATAGGATTACATACACACTGACTAAGTCAGTGGTTCTCAAACCTTTTAGCACCGGGACCCACTTTTTTAGAATCACAATCAGTCTGGGACCCATCAGAAGTGCTGTCATTGTGGCATGAGAACCTGCTGCTTTCCTCATAGTACTGTAATAAGTTGGGTGAATTCTCAGTCATTTTCCAATAGCAAAGTGAAAGAAAAAAGCCTATTTACAACCTTGGCACAAGCAAAACAACCACACAGTCCTCTCCCTTTCCAGTATCTCATCATTCCATATTTTCAATATGGCTGCTCTAGGTGGCTCCCGACCTGCTGGTGGGTCCTGAAATTGGCTGCTGACCCACTGGTGGGTCCCAACCCACAGTTTGGGAACCACTGGCCTAAGTTTTACTGAACACAATCGGCTTAAAGGTAAAGGTTTCCCCACGACCGAATGGTCTAGTCGTGACCGACTGTAGGGGGCGGTGCTCATCTCCGTTTCAAAGCCTGTAGAGCCAGCGTTTTGTCCGAGGACAAGCTTCCATGGTCATGTGGCCGGCATGACTATACACCGTAGTGCGCGGAATGCCGTTACCTTCCCACCAAAGTGGGCCCTATTTATCTACTTGCACCTAGGTGCTTAAGTAAAATAACACTCTTCAAAAACCTCTAATTTGGTGGTATATTTTTGTGCATTTCTTCTGAAAAATATACAGATGGTGATTATGAGTTTCTTTTGTGCACCATTTTTTCCCCCCAGAACTGGGCCAAGGAAAAAGCTACTGGAACAGATTGCGGTTTTTAGACACCTGCGAATTCATCATAGAACTCTTTTCCAAATCATTTTTCTGTGAATACTTCTTTCTTCCGGTACTTGAGCTTACACATGATCCAGTAGCAAATGTGAGGTACTGTACAAGTTGCATGTCTTAGGTCTTTTAGAAAACCTTGCATTCTTTCTTGAATTGTTCCCACTGTTGCTAAAATTCTTTAGTTCAATAAGTGTGGCCAAGGAATGAAACACAATTCTAAAGGGCTAAAGGAAAGAGTCTAGGCAGAGATGGAAGAACCTGCTTCTTCAATGGCTCCCACTGGCGTCTCTAATTAGCTGGCAGGACTTCTGCAAGGGACAAAACTGGTCATCTCACAAGAAACTGGTAAGAAGCAGGTTTAGCCCCAACCCCTGTAAGTCCCCCAAGTACACAACTTTACTTTCTCTTAGGTAAGAGAATAGCTTCTATTCACTCCTTTGAGAAACTGAAAAGTGTGGGATTTGAAGACATGGTTAGTTGGTGGCCTGGAGGACATCCTTTTTCTGACCTTCACTTCTCTTGCATTGTTCTGTCTGGTATCTTCAGTTAGTTACAGGGGTTGGACAGTGGATGAGGCTTGGTGAAAATTGCAATAGATAATAACAAGTGGCCTGGTGGTGAGCGGAACAGTAAAAATGGTACTCAGAAGAAATTGTCCATTCTGTCAGAGAGAAGTCCTAACTCAGATCACCTGTTAACATTTTGCTTGATTAAGTTAGACCAGTATCTGTTTCTGTGGTGTATACTGTATTCAATAACATCAGTAAAATGATGGCATGTTGTTGCCCAGAGCTGTATGGTAGTAGAAGAGCTGAACTTTTTTTGCACATGGAATAAAAGAAAGTGGATTGCCTGCCTAACTTTGCAAATAAGCTAAATGAGGACAGAACCGGCCTTAGGGCAATTTGACCAGCTTGAGCCCCACACCAGGAGGGGCCTCGCACTGGGGCAGTGAGCGGAATGCCCGTAGCCAGCACCTCACTCTGTAACTGATGCTCCGGCGTGGAATCTTCCATGCCAAGGCAATGAGAGCGTGGTAAGCTAAACATTGCCACTTGGTGGCCCTTCCTCCTGCCCACCCCTGGGTCCAATTGGCTTGAAATCCCTCCCCCCCCCCAAAGCAGTTGGCGGCAGTACTGCTGCTACTCACCCTGGTGAGCGGGGGGGGGGGATGTTTGCATTGTGCCCCACAGCTCCTAAGGCTGGCCCTGCATGAAAAATAACTTCTTGAAATTGATACTGAAGTAATGTGATGCCTTTTGGAAATATGCTGGCTTGATTTATAAAAT
Organism: Lerista edwardsae; assembly: GCA_029204185.1. Lineage (NCBI taxonomy): Eukaryota > Metazoa > Chordata > Lepidosauria > Squamata > Scincidae > Lerista > Lerista edwardsae. Next base: position 2,972,342 of record JAJKFI010000033.1, read on the forward strand.
AACTCTCAGAAAGGGCTTGGGCTACTTTAAAAGAAAATAGTTAAGAAGAGGAACTCCATAAGGACAATTCAGATGACAAAAGCAGGTAGAGATTAGGGCCACAACCGAGCAAGATCTGATTGGATATGTAGCAGGGCTGCATGTTTGTTCTGTGCATGTGCACAGACAAACTCACAGATCCGGTTGCTCTGAAATGATCAACGTTGAGGGCTGTGGTATGGTTGCTGTTTTAGCCAGCTTTACAGTTCTTATTGCTATGTTGGCTATTCCTTTATCCCTTTATGGTGTAGCCGACATAGCAATATTTAACAGCAGGCTAGGAGATATTGGTTCATATTCAGAGAAGCAGCAGTATCACCCTCCAACAGTTAGAGCATTTATTGTTTAAAAAGGTAAAGGTTTCCCCACGACCGAATGGTCTAGTCGTGACCGACTGTAGGGGGCGGTGCTCATCTCCGTTTCTAAGCCTGTGAGCCGGCGTTTTTGTCCGATCATGGTGGCCAGCATGATTCTACGCCGTAGCGCACGGAACGCCGTAACCTTCCCACCAAAGTGGTCCCTATTTATCTACTTGCATTTTAGATGCTTTCGAACTGCTAGGTTGGCAGGAGCTGGGACAAGCAACGGGAGCTCACTCCGTCACGCAGTCTCGAACTCCCAACCTTGCGGTTGAAAGCCCAGCGACAGCGGATTAACTCGCTGCGCCACCACGTCCCTTTATTGTAAATTTATTGTTTAGCAAGCATTTATTGTACAGTGCTCATGATACTGTCAGGAGAACACAGAAATGACATGATCCCTACCCTAGAGGCCTTAAGGTCCAACTGACATAGATAGGACAAAGCTGATGGAGATGACAGAGCTTGCAGTGGAGCAACAAATGATGACCTCGGGCGTAGTTTAATTCCGGATAGTGTGGACCGACGTGGGCCACAACATTATGGAGAGGTTGTTGTATTAACGTTAAAATGTTCTTTTTTTAATGTTAGGCTCCTGCTTAATATTTTCATCAGCATGCTCTGATAAACTTTGAGGGCGCAATCCAAGAAGCGCCCTTGGGCCGACACAAGCCGCTTGCATTGGCCCTGTGCCTGCACAGCTGACGCGAGGGCGCTGACCAGGACATCTGCTCCAGCGCTGTGTCTACCGAGCCGACACTGGCAGCAGCGTCGGCCCAGCAGTGGCACAGCGCTCCTGCACCAGCCAGGTTCAGCTGGTGCAGTGGCGTTTCTGGGCAGGAGCTGAGGGCACTTCTGGGTGGGGATGGGCAACCGGGAGGCATGCTGGCCCCGGAAAGGTAGGTGGAGCTGGGACACAGTTGTTAGGCCACATTCAATCTCCGTCCCTTGGCTGCACAGCCCCGATCCAGGCCACACGGCGTCCTCGGCTCTGCACCTGCTAAATAGCAGGCGCAGATCTGAGGAGCCCATGGGGTGGCTGGTGCCCACCGTGGGGTAAGGGCACGAATGTGCCCTTGCCCAGTGAAGGCTCCAGCCTGCTCCGAAGCTGTGCCGATACAGTGCAGGCCCGCCGGCCTGCCTGTTCCAGTGCAGTTTAGGATTGCGCCATGAATAATATATTTTCCCTTACTACTATATCAGTGATAGACTCACTAAAACAAGAGGATGCTGATAAAGGACAAATTGACTTTTTGACTTTTCTTAACCTAGCACCAGATCTTAACCTTTTTTTTTCCCCCAATGTAAATCTTATTCCTCCCTCTCCAGAATGAAGCTTTGCTATTTATTGCCAAAAGTGAAGTCTGCTCTGAAAGTCCCCACAGACAAACATTTACTGCAGCAGCTAGAACTGTGTGTAAGAAAACTTCTGTGTGAGGAGAAAGACAAAGATGTCCTGAGCATTGTTAAAAAGGTGTGTGGAGTTGTTTCTTTTTTACTTAAGACAACATATCATCCATTTTAATGGGCATGTTTCCTGGTGGTAGAAGAAGGGAGGCATTCCTGACCCTTAGGGACTGCAGCCCCCATGCTGTTGGAGGAAGGGCCAGTGAGCCAGTTGTCTTCAGATGGGCATTGGGCTTTACAGAGTGGCTCATAGGCGCAATCCTAATCAACTTTCCAGCATCGGGTTAAGGGCAATGCAGGTCCAAGGTGAGGGAACAAATATCCCCTTACCTTGTGGACACCTTTGTGACTGCCCCCCCCCCAACTGCAGGATGCGTCACATGCCCCAGTGGCACAGCTATGTCAATGCTGGAAAGTTGGTTAGGATTGCACCCTTAAGAACATAAGAAGAGCACTGCTGGATCAGGCCAAAGGCCCATCTAGTCCAGCTTCCTGTTTCTCATTTAGCAGTGCTCTCAGAGATGTTCCATTTATGGAAACAAGTGCTTCCATGTGGTTGAGGAGGACTGTATATGCGCATTGAATAGGCACAGTAGCCTGAAAATGGGGGCTGCTGTGCTCATACAAGTTATGATGGTCATGTATATAATCTGCTTGTGTAGATGCGGCTTGTGTAGGCTTGTATAAGCACAGCCCGCCAGCAGCCTGGATACATTCAGAGAAGAGCAGATGGTCTGCTCTTGCAAGACTGGTAACAAGGTGGTAACATTGCCAGGCACTGGCATATGGGAGAATGCCGGCTGCCGCTCAGCTGATGGGGGTTGAGATGAGGGAAGAGCAGAAAGGTGGCAGGGTTCAAAGAGAGGACTAGATAAAGACAAACGCAGTGGGTGAGGGAAACTGGAGGGGCAAAAAGGCAGAAGGCAATGGAGAAGCCGAGAGAGGTGAGGAGGGGAGACAGAAGTGGAGGGAGGAGGGGTCAGTCAGCAGAGGTGAGAGAGAGCGAAAGAGAGAGCTGTTGGGCTGGAAAGAGACAAAGTTGAAGCAGGAGATAGATGAGCGACAGAGGGAAGACAGGGAGGTGATAACAAGAGAGTACAAGGAAAGAAGAGAGGAAACAGGGTGAAAGTTGAGAGAGACATGAGCATAGAATGCAGAGGCAGGACATCCAGAAGAAAGATGCCAACAGTACAGGTAAAGAGAGGGTTCCAGGAAGAAAGGCAGGACAAGACAGAAGGGCAGCAGGGGCAAGAAGAAAGATGTAGGAGAATGGTCCAGTCCAATGCAGTGAGGAAGAGTGAGAGAACCTCCAGAGTCCAGCAGTGGTCAGTGTGACAGGACATGACAGCAGCGCAGCCTAGCCCCAGCCTAGTGCCAACATATTGCCATGGACCAGGAAATGTCCAGGAAAAGACTTGATCCACCCTGGTTATACTTTTTAGGTCGATACAATCTGACTGGGCACCAGTGTTGCACCCCAATTCTTTTGGTGCAGACCTGCCCCTTTGGGATGGATCTGCAGGGACTGGGAACTTTCTAAAGCCCCAATTGTTGCAAATGTATGCACTTGAGGCCTGCCTAGTGGCAATTCCTGAAGCTTAGCACAATAACAGCTTGCATGGCAGTTGCCTTCCAAGTAAGCTCACACGCATTTCAGGATTGTGGCTAGGAGAGCAAACTGTTTCAGTTTTGAAAAATGTATTAAAACAACCCAGATGTAATATTTAAACATTTGCTTAATAGATGGTGCTAGAACTGGACAGAATGGAAACCTCTTTGGATGCTGTAAGTATTTACTAATATGCTACTGGGAAAGAACAAATCAAAATCATCAGCATGATAACTGACTGTTCATTTGGTTCACCCTACACAGTTTCAGAAGAGATTTTATGAAAATGATCTCTTAGACCAGCAAAAGGAAAGAGAGGAACACCTCCTTTTGGAAATGGTATGCTTATTATGATGTACTATGGCTACTCAGTATCATTTAGATTGCTAATAAATCCCAGGTAGAAGCTTGAATGTTACAAAACAGAAATCCTAAATGTTTTCCACATATGTTATCTAGCATATGCCTAGTTGGTGAGAAGATAAAGCTTTCTTTATATTAACAAAGTCTGGATTTCTGATGTAGGAGGAAAATAGAGCCTTTATCAGCTCCAGTCTAGTCTCTGTACATACCTTTCAAATTACTGATAGGAGAAAATGCACAGTGAGCTAGACTTTTAATAATGTATAATCTAGTGTGTGTGTGTGTGTGGGGGGGGGGTTTCTGAGTGTTCAAAACACCAATCATTTTATCTTAGTAAGATAGGTTATCACTGTTATTTCCATGCTATCAGCGTACCTGGACCCCTACAGAGTTAAATAGCATAAGTGGGTTCCTGTTCTCATGGAACTTATAATTAAAAATAGGCAGTGGGGAAACAACAGGAGAGGCAAAGGCAAACAACAGACTAAGGTCAGGAGGGGAGAATATGCCAATGCATGTATTTAAAGTTTGGTTGCAATCAGAAATGAGGAGTAACAGGAAAATCTAAGGCCATATGGAAAATTGTATTTTACAATTGAAGACGTGGCACTATTTATATGTCCAGAGAGGAAATGGGTAGGGCAAGCATTTATTTAGATCAGTGGTTCTCAAATGTTTTAGCACCAAGACCCACTTTTTAGAATGACAGCATCCCATCTTCCCATATTTTTAATATGGCTGCCCTAGGTACTTCGCAACCCACCTGAAATTGGCTTGCAACCCCCTGAAATTGGCTTGCAACCCCCGACCCACAGTTTGGGAACTGCAGATTTCGATTTAATGAACCACAGATTTAATGGAACTCCTTGCCACAGGAGGTGGTGATGGCATCTGGCCTAGATGCCTTTAAAAGGGGACTGGATGGATTTCTGGAGGAAAAGTCCATCGTGGGCTGTAGGCCATGATGGGTTGGGCAACTTCCTTACATTAATGGTAGGCTACTTCAGCATGCCAGGTTCAAGGGAGTGGCAATAGGATGCAAGCATCTTGTTGTCTACTGAACTCCCTTAGGCACCTGGTGGGCCACTGTGAGATACAGGAAGCTGGACTAGATGGGCCTTTGGCCTGATCCAGTGGGGCTCTTCTTATGTTCTTATGATTGTACATGGAATCTGTGAGAAATGCTTATTGTCAGGAAAGGCATCAGGGGTCGGCCAGTTCGGATACTGGCTGAAGAGCCCAACTGACCAGATCAGCTCTTGAATCCTCAGTATTGGGACCAGTGGTAAAGCCCAGTATGTTTTCAGGGAGCAGGAAATGGGTGCAATGTGTTGCCCAGGGCACCCAGCAACCTCATGCCAGCAGCACTTGCGGCCTGCAAGCACAACAGCTTGTTAGGGGTGACAGTCAGTACACCTCAAAGAGGAACAGCAGGAGTTTAAATGGTCACACTCAAAAACAATCTTATGTTCTGTTTTTCAAAACCAGAACATTTAAAAATAGATCCCTCTCATAATGGAGTATTTATTGTGTTTATTTGCGGAGGGAGAGGAGGTACAATTTCTGGTACTTTTATAGCCAGATACGAATGGTATTTTCAGGCACAATCTCTCTCTCTCAGGATTGGGCTGAAGTATTTTTTTTCTGCAAACGGCAGCGAATCACATTTAGATTTCAGGTTTCTGTTATCACTGTTATTCAATTGTTTCCACCACAGGAACAATTAGAAAAAGAAAAACTACAAAATGAGGGCAGGTCTACCAGTATGAGCGATAAAATATATGAAAAGAAGCGTAAGTGGGGTTTTTGTTTCTTTTTCCTAAGACGTCTTAATTTCTTTCGATGGGGAATGGAGGGGTGGGAGGTGGAGGTGGAAAGAGCTGTTTTGAAATTGAATTACCAGTAATATTGCTGTATTAGAAAACACCAGGGGTTGTGTGATCTTAGTTAATGAAATATTCCAGCACCAGTAAATTTCCTGTGAGAAATAAATTTGGTATCATTGTGTGTATTTAATAGGATAGCCCAGTCCTGTTAAATGCTCTGGCTGGAGTGATGAAAACAAGAGGTTGTGCAACTGACATTGAACTATTTTCTTTGTAGTTGGGGCAGACCCAGCACTCTGCTGCTTGGCAGGGAAAGCCTCCTTTAGAAATCAAATCAGATGAACCCAGATCACAGTGGGGCCAGCCTTGCTGGGGAATGTGAAAATACCATTAAGATGACATGCATTGATCAGGACTAGCCCAGACTCGCATGTTGCCTCACCCCAAACCCACTTTCCTACCCCCACAACAGGCAAAGTACAGCACACACATTTTTGGCTCCCATCACCCACATACCACCTCCAAAATCATCTCCTTGTTATCACCATCACTGTTATACTTCTTTCTACTCTAGTTTCAAGAGACAGATTATAGAATCATAGAGTTGGAAGGGACCTACAAGGCCATCTAGTCCAACCCCCTGCCTGTAGCAGGAAATTCCCCTAGAGCATCTCCAGCAGGGTCCTGTCGTGCCTCTACTTGAAGGTCTCCAGTGATGGAGAATCTACCACCTCCCTCGGCAATCTATTTCACTGTCGAACTGCCCTTATCATCAAGAAATCCTTCCTGATGTCCAGCCGGAATCTCCTCTCTTGCAGTTGGTACCCATTGGACCTAGTTCTACTGTCAAAGGCAGATGAGAACAAATTTGTCCCTTCTTCCTTATGTCATCCCTTCAGATATTTGAAGACTGCTATCATATCCGCTCTCAGTCTTCTCTTCCCCAAGCAAAACATACCAAGTTCCCTCAACCTTTCCTCATAGGACTTGTTTCCTAGATGGCGAGGATGGCAGAGAGGGAGTTGCAAGGGAGGAGATGAATCTATAGGGCTTAAGCAACTCCTTTCCCACTTCCTTTTCCCCTTCCCCACCCCTTCTGCCTTTTCAGGGCAGAGAGCCAGGAAGAAGAGGGTGATGATGAGGTGGGTGTGAAGAGTGACCTGGTACAGATATCTCACTGGCATGGTTAGCAAATTAGGAACCAGCCAAATGATTGTACACTCACTAGAGCGGTTTCTCTGGAGGAGGAAGGGTGTCATTCTTCATGTCTGGGAAGCCCCTCCCCTCTAGGAAGGCTGGGCCGATCCTCAAAGCAACGGGCTCCTCCTTGGGGCGTCCCTCTGTTCCCCAGACCGGTTCAGCCTTTCAGGAGAAAGTTTTATCCCACTTCTCTTCCTTTCCTAACATACTGACCATGACTGTGTGTTACAGGGGCGCTGATACAAACAATAGTTTGTATTTTTAGAAGATGTATATGCTACCTTTCCTCTTAAAAACTGAGGCAGCAACCTTATGCACATGCTCCTGGGAGTATACTCCATTAACTACGAAGGGATTTACTTCTGAGTAAATAGGGGGAAATAGGTTCAGGGAGTGAATGAAGTGGGATAATATTTTCAGAAGTCTGGTTCCTGGTTTGCAATTCATGTTCTGCTGGGAGCCAATGTGACTTCTGCGCTGGGCAATAACTTTTGCTGAGCAGCTTCCAGTCCAGTGTGGACCTGAAATCACACTTCCCCTTTATCCTATCCTAAGTGTTTCTGGCATCAACCCCTTAGAGGTGAAAGTCAACATGTATTCCAATCCCTGCTCTGTGGAAGAAAAACCACTATATTCAAAATATCTACACAAATGCTTCTCTAGGCAAGTGTATTTCATTTCTGCTGCTGTAGAAAGCATACTGTTGATATGCTATATGAGATGACATATATATTGATTATGTTCCCTCATTCTAGACTTCCAGTGTGGGTATTTCCTTAGCTAGAAGGACTTTTGTTCCTGCAGTATTGACCTGTTCAGTGAAGCTGAGTGCAATGCTTAAAATAACCTTTGTTTTAGGTAGAGACAGTAAAACATCGACAGCTTTGGCCAAAAATATGCCGATGTCTGTTTCTGGAAATCCTTCAGGGTCTTCATCAAGTAAGAACCCAATCTCTTCTACACATTTTAAAACCCTTGTTCACATAATGTAAGAGAAAACAAAAGTAGAAAAGCATCGGGATTTGTTCGTATTCATTCATGATCTCATAGTACCTGTGAGAGTGTTCACAGCATACTTGCATTGGGATTCAGTCCCCTTCTCTTTCTGAGGTGTCCAGTGAAGTCTTGGAGAGCTGATGATCAATAGCTCAGTTCTGTATACAGTATCTGTATCCATCTGCAGTTTCTCAGTGTGGACTTATTGAATCCATGCTTGTTGCATCCCCAGGAGCTTTACTCCTCTGCCTTCCCAGCTGATTGCTCAGGCTTCATGGTGCTGTATCTGATATAAGTTGTACTTTATGCTCCCAACAAACCCTCCAAATCCTGGAAACTGCTGCTTATACAGGCAGGCCCCTGTATCTATGGATCCTGCATCCGTGGTTTCAATTATCCATGGATTAGGGGGCCAGATCTTACTATCCTTTCTTCTTACTTTGGGTCACTAAAAAAACTCCTTTCTTTTACAAGTCACTAAAAGGGAATGCAATGACCAGGCTTGCATAAGGCATCTCCCGCAGATGCTGGGGCACACCTATATTAGTATTAGCTTGTGTTCTATGTAAACAAGTTCCATGTTTTGCCAGAAATTCCATAATGTTATAGTTGGACCTCTAGATTGCTAGGACTCCATAATGCTTTTCTGAGCCATATTCTTGTTATTCTTTCCCACCATAATTAATCCTCTTGTTGCCTTTGGCAGATTGTAGACTTTATTGCTACAGAAGTTTTAGCCACATGCAGAGCTGAGGCAGAAACACGATGTTCATTCACTGCCATATTAAAAGTAGCAAGTACTTTTTGTGAGTACTTGAGTAAGTTGGCTCGTTCTGTTGTTTTAGGCAAAGAAGTCAAAAAGTCGAAGTTGGTTCGAAGCCAGTCCTTCAGTAGCCAAGCTTTGCACTCAAAGTATGGCAACTTAGACAAATGTCCCAGGTATGTACTTTTTAGTATTTCTAGGTTTCTGTGAAAAAACTGGTAGTTCTGTAGATCAATTTCGGCTGCTCCTTGTGCAAATTAAAATATATTTATCTGATTGCAATTGCATAGTAACAGTATGCTGGTATTCTTTGATCAGCATCTGCAACACAATATGATACAAAATATAAAACAATATATACAGTATACACAAGGTGATTTAAAGTCTGCCTAACTACATAAGTAAGGGTGCAATCTTAACCTGGAGTTAGGCTGGCACAGTTAGGCCAGCAAAGTTTGCCTGGCACAAGGGACACCGTAAAGTGTGTTGGACCACTCTCGGAATCAGGGAGGATGGCACACGTCTGCGTGCTGGCCTCTCTGACTTCAAGAGTGGTCCAGACATGTCCCCTGCCAGTCAAACTTTGTAACTGTGCCGGCCTAACTCCAGGTTAAGATTGTGCCCTAAGTTGTGGCTAGTAGCCCCACAAATGATTTCACCAGCATTTCCTACCTTGATAGTTCCGTAAAGTTCCTGGTTTAAAACAACCAGGGTCAAGAACATATTGGTGTGAAGACATCCATCAATCTCACATTTTATAAAAACATTTCAAAGTGGGAATGGAAGACTTTAGTTTCTGGGAAAACTCGCCAGTCTTGCAAGCCTCTCTTTTTTCCGATTAAAAGTATGGCATTCAATAAGCCAAGAAATCATAGCTTAGGTTGACCCAACGTAACATCCAAAACAGTCCTGTAGGAAATGTGCTCAGCCAGGCAAAAAGGCAAGTCAATAACTGAAGATTTTATCTTACATTCTCATTGTCCTTAGAAGTCCTGTCTAATTTGTAAAATAGGCATATGATAAAATAATTCAGTATATCACATCAAGTATCAGAGTATAACTAAAATGTTGATTCCTATACGTTTTAGCTCCACCCATCCTAATGTAAATATGAAGGCCTTGCCTGTCATTATGCATGGATACTCCTTATAACATCGTTGCCACATTTTTTTTTACCCCTTTAGCAAAAGTTCTTCGACAACGTTTTCTTCTGTGTCTGGAGTAGGAAAGAGCTCTATGTACTCATTTACAGGTGAGCAGCATGGCTCCTGAAAAAGTATGCATGACACTTATTTTGTTGGTTTTCCCCTGGGCCCCTGGACATTCAGTAGTTGTTGCCCTTATTGGAGTTGTTGCCCAAACTCCAATAAATAAGTGCAAGAGATGCAGGGCGCAATCCTAACCTGGACTTAGGCCGACACAAATTCAGCCAGTAACATTTGGCCGGCACAAGGGACACCATAAAGTATGTCGGGGCCACTCTCGGAGTCAGAGAGGCCAGCACACAGAAGGGCGCCATCCTCCCAGACTCTGAGAGTGGTCCAAGTGTGCCTTACAGAGTCCCTTGTGCCAGCCAAACTTTGCTGGCCTAACTGTGCCAGCATAAGTCCAGGTTAGGATGGCGCCCTCTATGTAATTGTAATCAGCCGTTGATGACACTAGCAGAATCATAATTCCAACAGCAACACCAGCACTCATCTACTGTCCATTGCCTGCTAATGTTTTCTCTTTACAGCGGCGTTGCTAGAGAAAGTCAAAACTCCAAGTATTTACAGCGCTGCAGTGCACCTTGCAGCCAGTCCTCACCAACAGTGCCATACTGGGTTGCTAGAAAAAATGTGGAGGGGATGCAGAGGGGGAGGGGTTGTTTGCACAACATGTTGCAGCACCATAACTGCTTAGTGTTTTGACCCCCTCTAGCTCCGTCTCCTTGTCTTTCAGATGATTCCTTCCGTACTCGGTCTAACAACTCCAGTGGGACTGCTGCCTTTTCCACTACTTCTACCTTGCCATCTTCCACTCGTAATACAAGTAACTCAGTTGATCAAAAGAGTAATGGGAGTAAAGAAAGCCATTCGCGGAAGGTTAGCTTGTAAGTGATCAACTAATGTTAGGGCAGAATTTAAAAAGGGTGTGATTCAGCCTGTAAACTGCCAAGTTGACATTGTAGCCTCCCTCTTTGAAAAGTTTGTTATAAACCGTGAACAAAGGGAATAAATCTCATGTAGGCATTAGCACATATTTCCAATTATTATATTAGTCTTAGGATTCAAAGTGAAGTTGGTGGTCTTAGATCGACAGTAATAGCACTGCCGGTTCATTAGCAGGACTGGATAACCCAGGGTTATTGTGCTTCCATTCAGATATAAGAATTGAGATACAGAGCGTGGATTAAAACGTGAGTACCGGGTGCTAGGGAGTGGCAACGGGATCCAAGCATCTTGTTGTCTCATGCCTCCCTGGGGCACCTGGTGGGGCTGCTGTGAGATACAGGAAGCTGGACTAGATGGGCCTTTGGCCTGAAACAGCAGGGCTCTTCTTATGTTCTTATGTGGACAAAACATTAATCATTCCTTTTAACCAAGATCTTCTGGGAGAAAACCCCATTAAGCCCAGTGGGGCTTTCTTCTGAGTAGACTTTCATAGGATTGCACTGGAAGTGTGGGTTCAACTCACTGGGCTGCGGCAACATCCACAACCAATTCCTGCCTTCCCTTTGTGCAGGCAAACTGGGCTCTGAATTCAGGTGCCTCCTGATGGCTCCAGCTTCCTCACTGTTCACAGTCCGCTGTACTGAAGGCTTGGCTGTTGCCATTCCCAGGACTCTGAATGAGTAAAGCAGCCAGTCCCCTGTAAGGGGTTCTGTTCACCGTCTTCGAAGTCTCAAAACACCAATGGACTGATTCATGGAAATTTCCCTTCTGCCTTGGTAGGGCCTCCAGATGCTCTCCAATGGCTGTTCTACTGTAAGGTTTGACAGAATACAGATAATTCGACAAAGTTTCTTTCATTACATACTGCATGAATTTACCCTTCCAATTATATATAACAGCGGTTCCCAAACTTTCCAGGAGTTTGAGAATCACTGTTAAGGGCTCAATTGTAACTTGCACTGGAACGGCAAGGCCGGCAGGCCTGCGCGGTATCCAGTGCAAGTTCGAGCAGGCAGGAGCCTCCCTGGAGCAAGGGCACATTTAGCAGTTTAGCAGTCCCTGGAGCAAGGACCTGCTGTTTAGCAGGCGCAGCTCCGAGCAAGCTGCATGGCCTGAATTCGGGCAGCGAGCTAGGATGTGACCTAACAGCTGCATCCCAGCTCTGCCCCCCTTCCCTAGCCAGCATACCTCCCGGGTCCATCCAGTTCCTCCCGCCGCCCCCCCCCCCACCAGAACCACTGTTGCACCAGCCAAACTCAGCTGCTGCAGGAGCGGCACAGCGCGGCCTTTGCCCGATGCCCTTGGGCTTATGCTGCTGCCAGCGTTAGCCCAACACCACCAGCATTGACGTGAGGGTGCCTGTTAGTGCTTTTGCGTCAGCACTGTTGCTGGTCGCCTGACACTGGCCGCTAGAGTCGGCCAAATGCAGGGCATTGGATTGCGCCCTAAGTCTTGGCGGGGAGGCAAGGGGCTGATGGTGATGTGATGGCCGTGATCATGCTGCTGTCGGGGAGAAAAAGGTTTTTTTTAAAGCTTGCCACAGCCAGTCAGCCTTTGGGGATGCAGAGCGATCCCAGACTGGAACAGAGTTATTGCCATCCTCCCAGCCACTCCTCAAGGGGGCAGAATCAGGCCTTCCCTGGCTGATGGGTCACAACCACCACTTTGGAAACCACTGATATATAACGTGGTAGTATTATTACCCATTTCCCAAAATTTTGGCCAAGAATGCTGTCACTCACACGGCTTCCCCTGGACTCCCTAGTGATGCCACTGATCTCAGTTCTAAAGCATGATGCAGCTCTGCTCCTCCCTCTTCTTGCCCTGTTTGCATGCAGAGCCAGGGGAGGGATTCATTGAATTATTTGGCAACCTCCTTTCATAGAGCCTATGGGCGTTCTTGTCCTCCAAAGACAGTGACACCTTCCTTACCAAGAAGTGGTTATCTTTTTCCCCAGATGTAATAAGACTAACAGCACAATCTTATGCATGCCTACTCAGAAGCAAGTCTCATTGAATTCAATGGGACTCACTTACTCCTAGGAAAATGTGTATAGGATTGCAGCCGTAGACATCTGGCAAGCTGGCCAGTGTGAGGACTAGAATGCTGTTGCTTCTGCAGACAATTCCAGGGGTCTGACAGGATGTAACATATAGCAAAGAGAGAAGGAACACACGTATCTACTACAGGTAGATTATCCCGTAGCCAAACATCCGAAATCCAGACATTTTTGTCCAAAATCTTTCTGTAGTGTGAACACTAGAAGGTCTGGTGCTCATTCCCACATACAGGCTGTAAGTTCTATTCTTTGGAGTGTGTAGCTGTACGGTACAGACTCTGTTGAGAAATGTCAGAGGCCAGCAGACATCCAAATGGGTCACCGTGAAAAGAGCAAGAGGAAGCATTTATTCTCATTACATTTATGCAATTATTCTGAAAGCCAGACAAATCTGAAATCCAGACGTCTTCCAGTCCAAGCAATCTGGTTCAGGAATACTCAAACTGCCCTAATAGTGATGTCCTTCTTCCTGAGACCCCTGGGAGTTGTAGTTCGGTGTTTGAGACCAGGGCTCCCTAACAACATTCTTGGTACTCTTGCCAAACCACAATGCTTTTGACTTCTTTGGGGACCTTTGAGCGTTTGTATGCCATCTGTGTATTTCTGTGTGGCTGCATTTCTATGAGCCTGCCAGTGTGTATAAATGCTATAAGAGGGGAAAATAGCCCTATGGATCAGAGAAATGTGGGGTCCCAGAATCCAATTCGGCTTTCTCATTTTGCTCATTTTTTGCTCATTTTGCTGGTTTTGCTCATTTTGCACTGCTTCTTTCAGAAAATCTGATTATGAGTAGTGCTATACACAATCACACCCTTGTGTGCGTTTTAGTGCTGCTCATCCAGCAGTGTTGGGAATCCCCATATATCTGAATCAGTCCTCAGTTATGGAAGGCACATGATTTTTATTTGTTGCACATCAAGGAACATGGAAAGATTTTATGCAGGAAGTGCCTAACCCTCAGGAGACCTCACATATGAGAGCTTTCTGAGAAAAAACACGTACACATCCATTGCTAGCAAATAGACTGTGTTAAGTGAGTCATTCTAAAATGGAGAGCAGCCATGACTCATACGCATTAGGAATGACAAAAGAATCTGTCCTGCTACTATTATGCTGCTGTTCGGGTTTTGGTTTTATTATCCTCTCTGCTTTCGCTCATTATGAGGAGCCTTAGAAATTTACTTTCAACATAATGGCTTATACTTACACTCCTACATAGCACAATTCAAACACAGATTCAAATACAGATATGTGGAGAGGAATCAGGTGTCTTTAGTTATAGGATGAATCACTGCAATATGGGTCAGGATAAGTGTGTGTGTGTGTGTGTGTGTGTGTGTGTGTGTGTATAATAGTTTACTTATATGGGCACATTGCTGCTGAAGTACTTGGCAACACTTTAATTCCAGTAATTAACAACATGGTCCTGTGCATGTCTCCTCAGAAGCTAGTCCCATTGTATCTGGCCTACTCCCAGGAAAGCGCGTCCAGAATTGCCACCTTAGCATCAGGTTCCAGAAGCCAGGTGGAACAGATGTTAGCGTGTCAGTTGCCAATAATTTTGCTTTTCATGTATGCTTTGATGCATCTTTCAGTGCAGTAGGTTGAGCACTGCGGCAGTTAGGCGTTATTTTGCTCACAATTCAGTTAGTGGTACCTGGTCAAAGTTAGGGTATGGAATGTGCCCAGTTATGGCCCTACATTTCAAGACGTTTCAGAACTATTATTGGATGATATGGCTTGCATGATGCATGGAGGCAACATTGACTGAGAACAGGGGACATAAATGTAAAAGTTGAATACAAATAAATTATATCCGCAAAGGCCAGAATCCAAGGAGCTAATTGGGGTATTTGACCTCCATTTTGAAAGTATCTTATCATATGGTATAGTGACCTGTTCTCCAAGAAAAGAACCCTATGTCCAAACATAGGTCTATGTGTTCGGTTGTTTGGATCCTGGACAAAGAGTTCAGAAAACAAGCCCTCGCCTAGCAGGTTCCTATGCATCCACCTCCAGGTGGGATGAACAAAAATGTAAAATCTGGAATGGCTTTACTGGATGTCACTGAGCAGGCCAGGCCCCACGTACGCTTCGGAGCGCTCCAAGAAATGTCAGTGCATCAGAGTGTATATTGTATGGCCAGGCCAGGATGATGCTGGAGTGGTGCAAAGGAAGTGGGGCTGAGTATGGGTTAAAGATATGCAGGGCCTATTCTTTTTATTACTGGGAACAACAAAGAGGGCAAAGTAGTTTGGGAAACGTCTTTAGGTTTGCAAAGACCATATTTAAAACGTTCTAAATTGTGACTAAGGGCGCAATCCTAATGAACTTCGCAGCATTGACATAACTGAGCCAATGGGGCATGTGCTGCATCCTGCAGTTGCGGGGGGGGGGCAGTCACAGAGAGGCCTCCTCAAACTAAGGGGATGCTTGTTCCCTCACCTCAGAGCTGCATTGCCCTTGCCCCAGGGCTGGAAAGTTGGTTAGGGTTGTGCCCAGAAATGCATCCATTTTGCAGACTATATTAAAAGAGCAGTGTGTTGGGGCAATTCTGTTCAGCACCATTCCACCCTAACTGTGTGATTTGGATCCTTCTGTCTTCTAAAGGAAAAACAGAAAGTCAAACTCCTAGAGCTGCTGAAAGGAAGGATGCAAACCAAAGACCGCTGGAGGCAACCTGGATGAAGGATTGGCAGAACCTGAAACACAATCTGGAACTTCAGGACTGGAGAGGAGAGACTCAGCTGCACCTTGCAATGTTAACATCCTCTGTCAGTTAAATAAATTCCTATGTTGTAAAATACCTTCATAGAAATAATGTAATATGTGCAGAATTCCAATGTTGTAAGTGAAGTGTTTAATTCAATGTTACTTTAGCAATGTGCTTAAAAACTGCTGCAGCTAAAGAGACAATTTTTTTTCTTTACCCCCTCAATTATGCCTTTTTTATAGTTCGGGTTTTTTGATTTGGAATACAAGTGCCCTCGACTTTAAATACGCCTATTTGCAAGCTTAGGGATTTCGAAGATGCCTTTGCTATGGAAATAGGATGAGTGAAAATGCTTTGCGTACAAGTTGAACTGAACAAGTTACATTTTTCTCTCTTCAAGAAGCCGTTGGAAATGAAGAAAGCTTTAGCGCGGAGCCTGGGGGCCTGAGCAAAGAAATATTGGGAAGTATTGTCATTTAAAAATACAGTTTGCTATAATTTTGAATAAATTGCTTATCCAGTGTATTAAAAAAATCTTCTACAGGATTTCCTTTTACCTTTTAATAAGAACAAATACCTCCAAAAAGCATACAAATGATTTCATTCGTTTCATATTGCAATCTTGTTGTATAAATAATTTGTTTTAACTTCTTGTATTTCAGGTTGTAGTTTCTCTTTATCCAACTTTAGAAATGATGAATCTAGTTTTTAATTAGTTGTTATTTCAAGCTATCATGCTTTTAGCTATGTCAACAGCATTTTGTTTGTATTCATGCTAACATTTCTATCAAAATTTGCCTGCAGATAACATGCAGTTCTATTTAAAAAAGTTCTATTTATGCCAATACTTGAGAGAAACTGTATGAAGCTATTGTCAGCTTCTCTATTTCACAAATGCAATCAGCAAAACTATATTGATATCAGAAATCTGTTTTTTAAAGAATATATTGGTGTATGATAAAGATAATCTAATTTGTGAATGAATATGTGTGTGGATACTTTTTACAATGTGAAATAATGAATGCATTACGCACAATAAACCACAGGATATTAAAGTACTTGCATGTTTTGGGTGGGGAAGGTCTAATTTTTGCAATTTGCACTTTTGCCTGAGAAATGAGCAGCTTCATCTTATGCTTGCTGATCCAGCTGCTGCAATACCATGCCTAAAACCGGCGTAGTTGCAACCCTGTGCCCAACAAGCAGCAGAGTCAAGATCACAACCATTGTATAATCAAAGCTAATGGAGCCACAGTGGCAGATGCTGCCCACTGTGTCCCGGGAAACTCCACTGCCATTGACCCATCAGTGCTGTGCACTGACCATACCTTCATGTTATGTATACATGGAAGGAACCACTCAACATGTGGCAATGCTCATGATGATGCCACACTATCATCCATATCCCCTCTCCATACATCCCATAAGTACACAGGGTCCCTCCTTCATGTACCTCCCTCCTTCTTGCAACGCCAGGATAGGAGGGCAATGATAAGATCTTGCAATGAGAAGTTCAAATGGGGAAAGAAGTAGTGTCATTTCAGTCTACCCTTCTCCCCAAAGTAGGAGACTTGCTGTACAAACAATACATAAGTACTGTACATACATGATATTCATAATGTGGGACGCAACATATTCATGTTGGTGTCTGGGAGAGGAGGAAGATTTATGGACAAGGGAGAATAGAAGCTACAAATACAGAGGCAATGCTATGAACTCCTAATAGCTCAGTGGGAAAGGATGTGAAATCAGACATGTAGGTTTAAGTCCTGCCCCAGGAAGATGCAACGCCAATTTTTTTTTCACACATACCTCAAATAGCAACTTTCACAGTAAACGTGTAACTCACGAAAATTAAGTGCAGCCCTAATACTGGATCTTATCTGGAGTTGTAGTTCAGCTGAAGGTTTGCAATCATATAAGATTGTAAATTCAATCTGTAGCTATGTTATCTCAAGGAGCTAGCGACACATGCACCTGTGAATGCAGTGCAACACTAGCCCAGAATAACTGCAATCTAGATCAATAGCCGCACTGTGCAACCATTCATTCTGCAAGATGTTTTACATTTTCCCCAATTTTCTTCATTCCTGTCTTTTACAACTTCTCCACAGTCATTAGCATGGTAGCCTGATCTGCTCATCATTTTTTCAACACAACTTAGAGCACAATCCTAAAGCGCACTGGATTGGTGAGGCCATTCCAGCCTTGCCATTTAGCAGGTGCAGAACCGAGGAAGCCGCGTAGCCCGAATCAAGGCTGCATGGCCTCCCGACAAAGCCCCATCTGCTGGCCCGCCCAGAACCGCCCATTCCCCGCCCTCCCTCCTCCCAGAACCTCCCTTGCACCAGCCAAGTTCGGATGGTGCGAGGGGGGCTCCCTGTTGCCGCTTTCAAGCCGATGCTATTCATAGTGTTGGCCTGAGAGCATTAGCGCTGATGTGGGGGTGCCGCTTGGCGCCCCTATGTCGGCGCCGATGACATTGCGTCGACACTACATCAAGGGCAGGATTGCACTGTTAGAGATGCTGTCCTATTTCCAGGTTGCAAAAGCTGGGGCAGTGAATTTTAGAAGGCAAAACCCATTGATGACAAATGGCAAAGAGTATCCCAAAGGGTAAAAATGATGGCCAACAGCCACTGGAAGGAGCAGCGATGTTGTACAGTGATGGTGGCAAAAAGAACAATTTGCCTCTTGCCACCTGGTCAAATCAAAAACTGCATGGGTGAAACTTTGGTTTACCCACAGCTTGCATTCTTGTCCAGACTTAGCAACTGATGGCAGCTTTCTATGTTTATGATCAAACCAGGAGTAAATGGAGAGGGGGTATCAGAAAGACATTAAGAGCATAAGAAGAGCCCTGCTGGATCAGGCCAAAGGCCCATCTAGTCCAGTTTCCTATATCTGTAGGTTGCACTAACCATCATGGCCTGTAACCTGTGATGGACTTTTCCTCCAGAAATCTGTCCAGTCCCCTTTTCAAGGCACCTAGGCCAAATGCCATCACCACCTCCTGTGGTAGGGAGTTCCACAGGTTAATAACCCGCTGGCTAAACATTAACCTATTATGATCTCGTCATCACCCTTACCGCTGCTCTAGTGACATGGAAGACCTTTTGGGTGAAATGCAAATCTTCAGTAGTTATGCAGAATACTGTAGTCATCTTGCCATTTGGCTTTGCCTTGGCAACCACAGTGCCAGCGTCAAGTCTGAATCGGACATAATGTCCTTATTTTGTCAAGTCTTTAGTAGCCAAGCTGGGAAATTATTTAAATGTATATAGAGAGAAGTCCATAGAAACATTCCATAATACAGGATGACTCCCAAAGGCTAACATTTTAAAAGGTGAATTCCTCCCATTCCTGCATCTACTTTACACTGACCAACCCAAACTCCTGAGATCATAATTGGAGAGTGGGTGTACCACATAAAGACCCAGTGAAATACGTTCTGGATAATGCCAACACACACAGCATAGAAAAGCAGTCATTAACCAACCAAACATGGTAGAAGAACATTTTAGAACAGCCATTTTCAACACTGTTGCAGCACTTTGGTGTGCTGCAAATGGTCTAAGATATGCCATGGGAATTTGAGGAAGGGTCATTTCTTAGTAGGGCCATTGGAGGGTGTGAGCTCCCTGCCAGCAGAGTGGTGTGCCTTGTCAATTGTCACAAAGCTGATGGTGTGCCTTGACAGTTTTAGCACCTTGCCAGTGTGCCGTGAGATGAAAACGGTTGAAGAGCTCTGTTTTAGACGTTCAGGGCTGGTCCAAACATGGAGGCAAACTGAGCAATAGCCTGGAGTGCCAACATTCCAGCTATAGTTTCCTTATTGCCCGATCCTGTTGAGGACAGACAATGGATCTCACAATCCGCTGTCATAGGTCCCAGTGCAGTCACAAAAGATACCTTTACCCAGTGCGGCAAAAGGTACACTGCTGTCACACAGTGTGGGACGGCCAGTGCAAATGGCCAGGGGCCCCACAGGTGCATCAGCAGCTCATCCAGGCAGCACTGGAGAAGGGAAGGTGGTTTGTGGGTGGCAAGGGTGGTTTGTGGGTAGTTTGAAGCTGGGCAGGGGGCGAGGCAGGCAGGGGGCAATATGAGGGTAGGACAAAGTGGATCTTGGTATCAAATGCCAAGATTCTACCCCCTGTATAGCAGCCTAATGTGCCCCCAAATCTTCTTGGACAACATAGCCCCAAGGAGACACATTAGCAGCCAGGCCCCTTCTCTCTCCTGGGCCATCAAGTCACGTCCCCCCACCATAAGATGCAGCATGTGCACTGTTGCGCTACTGCATCACATAGGGCTGCAGGGGATAGGATTGGGCTCCCCAATTTAAAAAAAATGTGTTTGTGGGTGCAGTCCTAACCTGGAGTTAGGCCAGCACAGTTTGGCTAGCACAAGGGCCACCATAAAGCACATTTGGGCCACTCTTGGAATCAGGGAGGATGGCACACGACTGTGTACTGGCCTCTCTGACTCTTGAGTGTGGTCCAAAATTTACGGTGTCCCAAACTTTGCTGACCTAACTGTGCCAGCCTAGCACCAAGTTAGGATTGTACCCTGTGTGTGCTTGTGTATGGAGGAGGGAGGGAAGGGAGAGAGAGATGCCACAATGGGAGCACAGATATAACCAGCAAGATGTCAGAACCTTGAAATTCTTTGCTGTTTTGTTCCATTTTGATGTCTTTCATGAACTGCCTTGAACATTATAAGAACATAAGAAGAGCCCTGCTGGATCAGGCCAAAGGCCCATCTAGTCCAGCTTCCTGTATCTCACAGTGGCACACCAGGTGCCCCAGGGAGGCATGAGACACAAGACGCTTGCCTCTTGTTGCCACTCCCTTGAACCCAGTACTCTGAAGTAGCCTACTACTACTGTAAGGAGGTTGCACAGTCCATCATGGCCTATAGCCCACAATGGACTTTTCTTCCAGAAATCCATTCTTAAAGGCATCCAGACCAGATGCCATCACCACCTCCTGTGGCAAAGAGTTCCACAGACTAACCATCCGCTGGGTAAAAAAGTACTTCCTTTTATCTGTTTTAACCCTCCCAACCCTCAGTTTTAGCGGATGCCCCCTGGTTCTGGTGTTTTGAGAGAGGGAAAAGAACATCCCTCTATCGACTCTATCTCTTCCATGCATTATGTTGTATGTCTCAAACATTGGAAAGGAACATCAGAATAATAAGAAGGTTGGATAGAAACAACTTTAATAAAATAAAAGCCAGTTTAATAAAGGATCCGGCTGCCTGTCACATTTGGATCTTGAAGAGATCTTTCAAGGCAAATGGTGTTCATACTCAAAATGATTGACAGAACTGCAAAAGCATGGATGCACAGCTTAGTGAACGCTTATAAAGGAACAGGGAGGAATCTCAACCATGTTAGTGATGATGTTAGTGTGGAATCGGGGTTGGTATTTAACTCAGGTTCATTCATGGCCGGCATAATAATGCTAAAACTAATAATGGAAACAAGACACTTGTATTGTCCGTTGCACATTGGCCATTCAATGTGCACAATAAGACATGGGGTTGTGGAAGAGGAAGAGAGCAGAAATTGCTTAGCTTTCTAAGGCAACAGAAAATCTGGATCAGGGCAACCCATCTCTAATTATAAAAACATAAAATGTTCTTATAGAACAGCCATGTAGAGCAACCAAAATGATTACTGGCCTGGGGCACCTCCCTTAAACCCTAACCTCAGTCTGGTGACTTCCTTGGTGGTAGTGCAAGGGTAATAGGCTACCTTGGAATACCAGATGCAGGGGAGTGGCAACGGGATACAAGTATCTGGTTGTCTTGTGTGCTGCCTGAGGCGCCTGGTGGGCCACTGTGAGATACAAGAAGCGGGACTAGATGGGCCCTTGGCCTGATCCAGCAAGGCTTTTCTTATGTTCTTAAGGTCCAGATTGGATTTGAAGTTACTATAGCTCCCTCCCCACAGACAGGATAGCAAATTCCGTTTTAGTTACGTTTAGTTATTTCCCTCAGAATTTTACCTCAGAAATGTACCTCAGGATGCCAGATTCAAGGGAATGGCAACTGGTGGGCCACTGTGCAATACAGGAAGATGGACTAGATGGGCCCTTGGCCTGATTCAGCACGGCTTTTCTTATATTCTTATTATGTTCTTAAACAATGGGGAGAGCTATCCCAGTCAGCCAGTGGTATAGCCAAAGGCAGCGTCACCTGGGGTGGTGACATTGTGACATCTTGCAACATTGTGTGATGCCATTATGTGCCATTATGTATGGGTTTGAAGGAGGGCAGCCACATCTTTCTAATTTGGTTGCCGCCCCCTACTCCTTCTCCAGCAGCTTCCCTGATGACTTTTGGATTCTGCCGAACAGCTGCAGGCCCCCAAGCACAGCACTGTGCCTTGAGATTTGCAGTGCCTTGGCAGAAGCAAAGAGTCAGCCAGGAAGCTGCTGCTCCTTCCAGTGGCATCCCACCTTCCAGTGGCGCCCAGGGCACATGCCCTACCTGCCATACCTTAGACACGCCACTTCAGTCAGGCTCAGAGCTGGACATGGAAAAAGCAAATGAATTCCCCAAATTTCAGAAAGTACTTTGATTTATTCTGAGTTCAATTCAGACCCTCAACAGTGTTATTAAGAGCATGGCAGGGTTGGATTCCTTCTCAACCCCCTTGTTGAGATTCTACCCCCTCCTTACTCCTACCCACTCCTACCCACCCACCCACCCACATCACAGTAGCTCTGGAAGACCCCATTTCTCAGTGCTTTTGGTGCCTGGCAAAAAAGAAATAGCATGACAGGTATCAGAGAAAGAACATGTGAGAATAACCACCTTCATTTCACTGCTGCCGGAGTAGCAATCAATATAAGTGGGGGTGCGGGAGAGAGGGAAGGATTAAGGGGCTGAATATGTGGGCGGGAGAACTGAAGGTGTCTTCTAGGTAGCTCAGATTAAAACCTAAACTGGAGAAGAACTCTTGGTGACCCAATACAAACCATTTAGTTGATGGTGAATTATGAGCCACCCAAATTTGTATTCTGATTCTGGAAATACGAATTTTGGGGCCACCTTTGATGGTGACGTGCCAGGTGTTAATTAGAATCTATCTGCTGAGTCAAACGGAATTAGGCTTATTAGATATGATACCACCCAACCATAAATCTTGCGCCTGATTATAGTCAATTTTGATGTCTCAAAGGAAGTGGGGGGGGAATCTGAAGTTCATAGTTGGAAAACACACTTGCAGGCTGATGCCTGAGGGTGCAATCCTGACCCACTTTCCAGCACTGGGGCAGCTGTGCGGTAAGGGACCAAACATTCCCTTCCTTTGAGGAGTCCTCCAGGACTGCCCCCCCCCCAACTGCAGGATGCAGCACATGCCCCATTGGCACAGCTACGTCTGACATGTTGCAGAATTATCCAATGTCATCATGGACAGTGAAATTCTTTGCTCTTACAGTATTTTGAACCTATTTTTTTCATTTAATACCTTCTGATTTCTGCAAATTCTGTATTTTGCAACTTCAACATGGTTACCTAGAAGATCATTGAAACAGCAGAGACTGAATAGGAACTCTTGCTTTTATTCACAGTGCTGTAGGATCGACAACTCTTCCCACGAACAGCAGGACGCTTATGGTTTCTTCATAGATCAAGAAAAGGAACGGCCGGTTCATGCGGATGACAGGAGGCATTGAATACGCAGTGATTTCGGATCCAGTGGCAGCGGCAGCCTCAGTTCCTATCTCATCCACTTCGATGACAGCTCTTTGGAGAACCTGAGAAGGTCGGAAGTGTAGGAGAATTTCTAGAAAGATGCTTGCAGTTCTTCTCAAGGGTCTCTTCTCTTCACCCACATTTATCTTTGTTTAGCCAATGCAGTAGGGGGGCATTAAGTATTGCAGGTGCTGAAATGCGCCATGAAAACAGCCTCTTCTATTCACCGTCAGAGCCATTCTGGGAAGCAACAGCAGCGCAGTTGCCATCGCTGCCCTTGATGCCTGGGTTGCCATCACTGCCCAGAATGGCTCTGATGGCAAGCGGGAGAGCTGCTTACATGGTGTGTTGTGGCATCTGCAATACTTACAGCGCTGTCCCACCCGGGAGCTACGCTACAGAGCCAATGACCCAACTGTGAACAGCCAGGAAACTCAAATGATGGTAAAGACCATTCTCCCTTTGTCCTCCCCAACACTTGTTTTCACCACCACTTGGTACATAACACAGATGTATCGCCTTTGAACCCGGCAGATTTCACCTAGTTTCATGGCTTGATAAATCAGGTGCCCAGAATGCTTTAGCACACTTTCACATGCAATCCACTATGGGTAACAAAGGTCTCCAGATTTGGTGAATTGTGCTAGTTAAATGGGTTAGATGGCATTAGAACAGTGGTTCCCAAACTGTGGATCGGGACCCACCAGTGGGTCCTGAGCCAATTTCAGGTGGGTCGCAAAGCACCTAGAGCAGCCATATTGAAAATATGGGAAGGTGTGATGGTGGACAGGGGGAGGGCTGTGTGGTTGTTTTGCTGGCGTCAAGGTTATAAATATGCTTTTTTCTTTCTTCTTTCTGATTCACTTTGCTAATGGAAAATGGCTCAGGAATAACCCAACTTATTGCTGCGTGCTCAGGAAAGCAGCACGCTATGGTGTCACAATGGCGGCACTTCTGCCCATGACATCACTTCTGGTGGGTCCCAACAGATTGTCTTTCCAAAAAGTGGGTCCCGGTGCGAAAAGATTTGAGAACCACTGCATTAGAAGGTATGCTTTTCTACTGGACACGTAATAATAGTTACCTGGGAGACTTTTACATATCTCTGATCTGTGAGGTGACTTAGGTCCGCTTTGTATGAGAAAAGGTCTGTAATTCCCAGATCTTGAAGCAATTGATCCATGTGATATTTCTGGTCTAGTTTGAACTTTGGAAGGTAAATATCCATTTTCCTGTAACACAAACACACAGGGTATGATAGTTGATCTGAGCTGGAGAATGAGCATTTAAAAAAAAAAAAGGAAAAGGTCATTGGGCACATTCATGGGCTGCTAATGGAGAATGAGTGCAAAACTGAACAATCACCAACAGGGGAGCTCATTGCTGATCAATATACCTACAGACCAATCCTATTTTGCGACTGCAGAAGCAAAAGGTCACAAAATGGCTACTGAAACGTGCAAAGCTCCATCAAGAGCTCCATTTTGGGAATACGGCCACATGTTGTGGCAGTGCTCCCAGTCCACCTACCCACCAGATCTCCAACTACCCACCAGAACAGGAGTGGCAGAAGTGAGGTGGGGGCAAAATGGGGCAGGGAAGGGGAGGAAATGGGTGGAGAGGAGGTGGATCCAGTGATGATGGCATGAGCTGGGTCCTATCCCCCTTTTCTGCAGCCTCCTTTAGCTCCTTGGGCTTGCACCAACAGAATAGCTAGCACAGGTCCAAGGAGACCTACTGCGGAGCAGGATGCTTATACAGCAGTAAAGGGATTTAAGTCCCCATTCACCTCTGAAGACTCTCAATCCCCCCCCCAACTTGGACTGAATACAGCATGCCCATTTTTGACACAGCTGCACCAGTGCAGGGGAGAAGAGGAGAGGATTGGGCTCCTAGTCTCTGGATTGTGCTAGGGCATGTGCAGCACATCCAGGCATCTACCAGGTAGTTCACAATTGTCTTGCCATTTTGTGCAGACTCCGTTTTGAGACAATGCAATTTCATTGGTCACTGTTTGTGTCTAAGAAGATTTGGAGGTTATGCAGCTGTATCAGACAATGTTTACTGTACAATTCATCATCTGAATACTCAGACATCTTTCTGGACCAGATCCAAATGCTGAGCAAAAGAATGGAGACAACCACAATAAGAAAAAGAAAAAAAAAGATGCATGTGAAGTCATGACATTCAAACAAGGCAGCAACAGTGTTTTCTGATAGCAGGTTGAAGAAATATCTCCCCACCCCACTCAAAAATTCTAACACGCCTGATAAAACAGGGTATTGTCTTTCAAAGTGGAAAAACAACCACTAAAACACAATTCACATATGAAGCGAAATACACAAGTGAGCAATTGAAATGGGAAGATTTCTCCATCAAAAGTTGGATGGCAAATTGATCCAAATTGGTGCTTAGATCCTGTGGACATTCAAACCACTGACCTAGACTTTAGATTGGCTCCATTATGTATAACAATGATGTCATTTCTGTGTGCCAAGCCTAGATGTGGCATTCATTGCTATGGCACATTGGGACCCTCCCTTTAGCCCCATGTGACTCACAGCAAGGCCAGCTGAGCCATGTAGAAATGCCATGGCAGGGATTGAAAACCTGAACAGCATCATACACCAAGTGTTTAAATGTGCTGAGAACCGTGGGAAATATAATTCCCAGTATTTCTGGATGCTGCAGCATGATTTAGAGTGCAATCCTAACCTGGAGTTAGGCACAGTTAGGCCAGCACAGTTTGGCCAGCACAAGGGCCACAGTAAAGTGTGTGTGGACTACTCTTGGAGTCAGAGAGGATGGCGCATGTCTCTGTGTTGCCCTCTCTGACTCTGAGAGTGGTCCAAACATACTTTATGGTGGCCCTTGTGCCAGCCAAACTTTGCTGGTATAAATGTACCAGCATAACTCCAGGTTAGGATTGTGCCATTAGTATAAATGGCAAGAAGAGGACATTCTTGTTCCAAAGGTTGATCAGAGGCAGTCAACAGGAGGAAGATTTTCATTTGGAGACAGGTAAGTGACAAGCACCAATGGCTCATTCTGAGCAACACCCCTTTCCTTCCTTAGCTTACAGGGGTTCTCCCTTCCATCCAGTTTTTCTTCTCACCACATTTACAAACTACTTTTATTTAGCCGTTATCTGCTCTGCTTCAGAACATGCTGACTCATGCTGACTCAAGTATCTTAGCAATGCTATACCTGGTCTTCATGCGCCGAAGCCAAGACTCCACGAGTTCACTTGTTAAGTGATCTTCCACAGACATATAATCGCTGCCCCGCTGAGGCATGACAATCAGCATGTGTGCACTCCCCCTGTACGGCAGCTTTAGCACATCACAGCGCAAG
This sequence comes from Lerista edwardsae, assembly GCA_029204185.1. NCBI lineage: Eukaryota > Metazoa > Chordata > Lepidosauria > Squamata > Scincidae > Lerista > Lerista edwardsae. The sequence goes on from JAJKFI010000033.1 coordinate 2,998,894, forward strand.
TTCTTATCGAATGTGGAGGCAATCTTCTCTGTCTTGAACATCATTGGCACTTGGACGGTCTTGTAATTGTCTACGTAAAAGGGAGCTGGTTCTGTGGATCTACTAAAAAATGGGTGAAGCCATTTGCCTGAGGATAGACAGAAATGCAGCCATTTATTGTATGACACTTGCCTTGCTGGAAGCTTCAGAGATGGGCAGGATTGTGGTCTGTTTTTGTTCAGAGCAGTGTTCTTTAACCTTGGGGTAGGGATCCCAATGGGGTCACGAAGCCACAATTGTGGGGTGACGGCTGAAAAGGTTGCAGACTGACTACAGCGCTACCAGGTAAAGGGGAAGGCATCTGGTGTACCGCTTCAGGTACCAGGAGCAGTGATGTCATGCACCCACTACGCACCACTACATGAGTACTGGTTCCTAGAAGTTGAACTGGCCCCGCCCACTCGAAGCTGGCCCCGTCAGCTGGTTGGCTCGGCAGCTGCGCATGCGTACTGCACGCCCGCAGCTGTTGCCTGCACTTTCTGTGAGGAGGCAGGCAGGCAGGCAGCGTGGTGGCGGTGGCAGCAGCGGAGCGAGAGGACCAGAGGCAGCAGCAGCAGCAGCAGCGAGGGAGACCCGGGAATAAGGCAGCAAGTGTGAGAAGGTAGGCTGCCTGGGGCTCCCGCTCCCTCCAGCCGCGCAGATCCAGCGCCCCGGTTCCTCCTGCAGCCTCCCCCAAGCCCAAGCCCCCACACGGTCTTTTTTTGGTCGCCCGTTCCCCCTCCTGCTCCTTGCCGGCTCCTTGCATTTAACATTAAAGTTAAATGGCTCCCTGTCCCAAAAGGGCTCACAATCTAGTCCAGTCTAGCCTGCTATTTAACCAGGGAACAGTTGAAGCCAAATATGTATATACACATCTCTAGAAAGCAAAGCAATAGAAGCTAAATCAACACTAACCACAAGCTGAAGTTATTACAAACATGATCACATCCATGGCAACCATCACGACCTCACTTCCGGCTATGACCTCACTTCCTGCCACGACATCACTTCCGGCTTATGATGTCACTTCCGGTGGGCAGACCCCGACTAGTGCCAATCAAAAGTGAGTACCTATTCCTAAATCATTTGGATGACACCACTGACCAGAAGATTCTGTCCCAAACCTGCTCAGGTTCTCAGCAATTGTGCTAAAATAGCTTCCACTAGTGCCAACTTTTTCTACTCTCTCTCTCTAATGCAAATATTAGGCTACAGTGAACAGTGCTGGGAGCAGGACGTGGGCAGTGATGGGCCGGGCAGGAAGGGTGCTGGGAGATGTCAGGGATCAACAGTGGAGTCCCCAGCTTCATACCTTATTTATTTATATGTTGGGGTCACGGCATGACCACTGCTTTAGAGAGAAGTGATGGGAAATCTTCCTATAGCATGGGGAAAAGGAGCCCGGCAGATTCCTCATCCTATCAAACTGCCAGAGCTGTACACAGAAAGAAGGAAATCAGGGCCAAGACAACGAAGATGCACGACTATATCTCCTATTTTGACCAATAGCAGTCATGAGAGGGGAGCTGAATTGGGATCACAATACTAGAGGTGCAGGTGGGCTTAGCTCTTTCCTCCTCTGCCATTTTCTTGATGGCATTCCCGGCAGCTTGCTACTAGTCACAAGGCCCATCAGGCCTTGGCCCATCTAGTCCAGCTTCCTGTATCTGACAGTGGCCCACCAGATGCCCGAGGGAGCACACGAGACAACAAGATGCCTGCATCCTGTTGCCACTCCCTTGCACCTGGCATTCTGAAGTGTAAGGAGGTTCCACCACCCATCATGGCAAATGGCCCATGATGGACTTGTCCTCCAGAAATCTGTCCAGTCCCCTTTTAAAAGCATCTAGGCCAGATGCCATCACCACCTCCTGTGGCAAGGAGTTCCATAGCTTAATTACCCGCTGGGTAAAAAAGTAGTAATATTTTTGGAGAAGACTTATTGGCACAACTTGTGTAAAGGTCAGTTTTCCCTAGTGGGGTAAATGGCAGCTTAGAGCAGTTGTGTAGCCATCGGGGAGGGGGAGTGCGATACATATTGCAGGTGCCCCAACGTGCCGTGTAAGCGGCCTCTCCCACTTGCTGCTGCTGCCCAGAATGGCTTAGACAGCAAGTGGGAGGGGCCGCTTACATGCGCATTGTGACTCCTGCAGTACTATCACACCACCCCCGTGTAGCTACACTACTGGCTTGGGGTATGGATGTGATCATAAAAATGGCAAGGAGGGAGACTTTATCTCCCGCTACACATGTAATGTACTATGTTCACAATTGAGCTCACCTCTCCTGATTGCTGTTTGCTGATGTTTATAGAGTTTCCATTTAAAGCATAAAGACTATTGCAGGGGTGGCCAACCCACGTCACGTGTGCCACTAGTGGCACCTGGGCACTTTCTCCGTGGCACATGCAAAGTCACCAGATATACACAGTACTTTTGAAAAACATGGAAATAAGAACACAGACAGCAGTTTGGTTTGCTTGGTTCTTTTGTTACTCCTTACATGGGATGCCTCCAAGTTCCTAACATTGCAGTGGACACATTCAGGGCCGCCACACACTTGATTTGCTGTGGTTGAAAGATGGGGAGAGAGGTGGGAAAAGAATGATGGACGGGAGAGAAAGCCAATAGGGTGTGTGTCTTGTTCTGTACCTTCTGACCATGGAGTTATAATAAACCACAGGAGGGAACATGACGTCACAGACTTGAAGCCGACTTACAAATATGGCTGACTCAGATCAGCTCCGCGAAAGGGGCTCTCTCGCTCGCACGGCGCGCGTGTAAAAGTAAATCTCCCGAATCACGAATCAAAATCTCCCTGCCCGTGTGTAAAAGTTTATTTCAACGTCTTTAAGCATGCCTTCGTGTTCTGCATACGGGTGTGCGAATCGCTGGACGAAAAATGGGATTACTTTCCACAGGTACTTAAAATCATTGTGATTAATTGATACTGAAAAATATTACCTCATAAAGTATGCAGCCCTTCACAAACTGAAGTAGATATGAAGAAAAAAAATAAAATAAAAAAATATTTCCCCCCTCCTTTTTCCCCCCTTCCCGTTTACACTTTTCTACGGTAATATTTTTGAAATTCTGAACATTAACAGAGTTTGTTTTATGGGGGGGGGTGAGTGTAGGAAAAAAATACTCTTAATAGTCTAGAAGTAAAAAAGAATTCCTCTCACATTGACAACTACTTGTGTTATTCCTGCTTGTGTAGATTTCAAAAAATAAGTCTGTCAGGACAGTGCAATCCGAGTTTACATAGGCAGCAAGTGGCATTTCGTCCGGTATGTTCTCTGGGATTCCGCGGCAGGATCGCCTATGCCCCTGTGATCAGAAATCCATCGAAACATTGGAGCATATAATTTTATATTGCCCTATCCATTCTGTTATCAGAGAGAACTATTTACAACCAATTATCTACTTGTGGGATTTGAATGACAACACTCAGGTGCTGAGAAATTTATTTACTTTGAATGACCGAAAGGCCTTAATGCAACTGGCACTTTATTTACATAAAATAGTTCTAGCTAATGTGTCTCGCTGTAACACTGTCTATTTTTAGCCCCTGATTTGGGTCTTGTTTTATTTGTAAATTCTGTTTCTTGATTGTTTTTTATGCCAATAAAGGTGGAATCGAATCGAATCGAATTAGGTTACCAATGACGTTTCTCCATGATCACACGTTGTTATTTTGGTAAGTTTTTACTTCAGGAGTAAACGATTCAGCCCTAAACATCATGCGAAAACCCATTTGAAATGCTTGGAATGAGCAATGTTTTGTACTCACCAACATGGCCGCTAAGCCCGCCCCCTGAGCTTCAATAATTCCGCATTAACTCCCATGGCCAGGGCCACCCCCTGCTTCTGATGCTTTGAGGTTACACTGCCCTTGAACGTGCTCTATTTAGCTGCTGTGCTAATTGTGGAAGAGCAATGTTCATGTGGCGTGGCACATGCCACAATTACCATGATAGCTGAATGTGTCACGGGCCATGCTGCGGGTTGGCCACTCCTGGACTGCTGCCTCGCTCCGCCCTGACCAATACCATTTTGGGCTCCTTTCAAGCATAGCTTGGGCCTGCATCACCTTCCTGGCTTGCTCTTTCGTCACCAAGGGTGCCATCCTGCATACTGTCGGGCTGCTTACATCCAGTTAAAGCCTAGGGGGACTGAAGCAGCTTCCCTGGCACAAGATTAGCACCACGCTGCTCCCCCTTGCTCTCACCAGCACACTGTGCTACAACTCGACAATTAGCGAAGGAGTGAGAAATCAGAACCCGAGCTAAAAATACAGAAGAGGAATTAGGGGATATTTAATTACAATGTCTCTCGGTTGCCATGGAGCCCTGTTAAAAAATTTCTGGCAAGCAACACCCAGTGGTTGAAAACGTTCCTTTCAGTCCCTTTCTGCATGTATTAAAGAGACAGGCATTTAGGGAGGATGGACACCCTGGACCAAGCAAATATGGGACAATCGTATTCCAGCACATGTTGGCATTGTGTAGGTGCATGAGTTGTATTTGGACACCTCGACAGCTTTAATACTGGGTTCAGTTTTTCAGTGGCTTTCAGCCCAATCCTACCTAAATCCCCACACTGTGATACAGTGACACTTCTGGCGGCTGGAGGCCTCCTTGGGGTAAGGGAACATGGATCCCCTTGCCCAGTAATGGCATCTAAGTGATTTAGCAACAGGTACTCACTTTTGATTGGCACTTGTGTCGGGGCCCGCCCACCGGAAGTGAGGTCATAGCCGGAACCCAAGAACCACCCCCAGGAACCGCCGCGCCTCCTTGGTAGGCTGTGTGGCGGCCTGGGAGAAGGCCCGGGAGTCCTGGGCCTTCTCCGGGGCCGCCGTGCAGGCTACTGATCCCCCCCAGGAACCGCCATGCCTCCTCGGGAGGGAGCCCCAGGCAGCCTACCTGCTCACGCTGCTGCTGCCATCGGTCTCCCTTGCTCCGCTGCCTGCCTGCCTGCCTGGCTCTGAGAACATGCAGGCAACTCAAATGTGCAGGCAATTCAAACGTTGCAGCGGGCAGCGCGGGTGGGCGGGCAAATGGGCGGGGCCAGCCCTAATCCTAGGAACGGGTATGTGTGTACCCCCACGTACCTGCTACATGACATGTCTGCCCTTGCCCCATGGTAAGGGCCAGCAGCCACTATGGAGCCACTTGGACCTGTGCTCCCTGTTCAGAGCTTCAGCAGCCAAACAGACGCACAGGAATTTGCTATCCAGACATGGATACAGACCTGCACACCAAGAGTGATCATGCTATTAGTCCAGCCTTGGGCAAGGCTTATCACAGAGTTGGAAGTAACCTAAAAGGTCATCTAGTCCAGCCCCCTGCTGGTGGCAGGAAATCCTCTTACAGACTCTCCATAAGGTGCCTATCAGGCCCCTGCTTGAAAATATTATAAGAAGAGCCCCACTGGAGAAAGGCCGAAGGCCCATCTAGTCCAGCTTTCTGTATCTCACAGTGGCTGGGTATTTTATCTGATCTAATACTCCCAACACTCATTTTTAGCTAATGTCCCCTGGTTCTGGTGTTGTTATCCATCCCACGCATAATTTTGTATGTCTCAATCATATTCCCCCTCAGGCGCCTTTTTTCTGAACTGAAAGTCCAGTGAGGGAGACTCCATCACCTCCCTTGGCAATTCATTCCACTGCTGAACTGCCTTTACCACCAGCAAATCGATGTCTAGCCAGAATCTCCTCTCTTGCAATTTGTACCCTTGAGACCAAATTCCACTTTCAGAGGCAGCAGAGAACAACTTTGTCCCTTCTTCTTCCTTATGACAGCCCCTCAGGTACCTGAAGTGGGCTATCATAACCCTATCATCAGCGTTGTCATTCAGCCGGAATGCTGGGCGGGGGAAACGGGTGAGTGGCAGCTCGCCCGTCGTGTTCTGGTCCGTTTCGCCGTCTTCCCCGCCCCCGTGAAACGGACTGGAACGCGATGGGCGAGCTGCCGCTCACCCATTCCTCCTGCCCAGCATTCTGGCTGAATGACGACACTGCCTATCATAATCGGCCTTCTCTTTTCCAGGCTAAACAAACCAATTTCCCTCCACCTTTCCTTGTAGCTGGAGTTCTCAGCTGAAATGTGAAACACATGGACTGTGCCTGCTCCATCCTTGGCTGCAGCTGTTTCACATAATTTTATTTGGTTACTTCTTTGTATGTATGGAAACAGTTACCTGGAGTGAAACTAGCCTGAGGGTCAGCAACTGGTGTCATGTATGCCTGGCTGAGAAATACAAACTGGCCCAAACAAGAAGCAAGAGAAATGCACGGAAGGGTCAATGAGTGTTACATCCTGACTTTGGGGGTGGGTGGGAGGCTTGTCCAACGCTCCACCCCTTCCTCAAAGCGGCTATCTTATAAAACTAATTACTGACCTACCCAGAAGAAGGGGTAAAGGAGGTAATTTGTACACAGGCCCATGGACAGAAAGGCAGAGGCGGATCTAAGGGGGGGGGCAAATCTGTACGTTTTGCAAGAAGCCTTACCTTGCAGTGGAAAATATTCCTCTCCTGCACTGTTCTAGCCAATCCTCACAGGGAACAGCAACATCTTGGCGTTGCTTACTGGCTACAGCAGCAAGGGAGAGGAGGGATTTACATGGCAGGGTAAGGCTTCTTGCAAAACTTACAGATTTGCCCCCCCCTTAGATCCGCCTCTGCAGAAAGGGGGCCCAGGAGCCAAAGGAGGAAGACCAGACATTTCCTGGGATCTTACTAGTAATGGCATCTAAATGATTTAGCAACAGATACTCACTTTTGATTGGTACTTGTGTCGGGGCCCGCCCACCGGAAGTGAGGTCATAGCCGGAACCCAGGAACCGCCCCCAGGAACCGCCGTGCCTCCTCAGTAGGCCGCGTGGCAGCTCGGGAGAAGGCCCGGGAGTCCCAGGCCTTCTCTGGGGCCGCTGCGTGGGCTACCGATTCCCCCCCCAGGAACTGCCGCGCCTCCTTGGGAGGGAGCCCCAGGCAGCCTACCTGCTCCTGCCGTCAGTCTCCCTCGCTCCGCTGCCTGCCTGCCTGCCTGGCTCTGAGAACATGCAGGCAACTCAAACGTGCAGGCAATTCAAACGTTGCAGGGGGCGGAGCGGAGTGCCGACAGAGTTGACAAGTGGGCAGGCAAGTGAGCGGGGCCAGCCCTAATCCTAGGAATGGGTACTCACACACCCCCGCGTACCCACTACATGACGTGTCTGGATCTTACATTTTCTGATCTCATATGGACTCGCTGCCCATGCGGAATGCTGGAGGCACCACCGTGGGCGTGTGGTGACAGCTACTGCCACAAGCCATAGGCACCATGCCCAGGAATGCATACACAAGTCTGTTGTATCACATCTGGGAGGAAACTGGCCTGCAGCGGCAGCTCTTTGGCTTGTGGTTCTGTTTACCATGAAGGAGCAAATAGGAGCTCAGAGACACGTGTTTGGGTACAGACTGGACACTTTCCATTCTTGTGTGATCCTAAGTACGATGATGCTAATTTCCTGCAATGATTTTCTATATTGACAAGATGTTAGGGAGACTTAAGCTTGCATTTGGTTTTCATATTATGTACCTAGCCTCTGATACTGAACCGGCAGGTAAATCTGGGCTCTGCATTGGGAAGCCCAGTACACCTGGGCCACACACACACCTGTTGCCACCCCGCCCTGTTTTGCCCCGTTCTGCCCACCCCATTGCCACCCTTCCTTCACTCTGTTTCACCCCCTCCCCTCCCGCTTGGGAAAGGGGCCCAAAAGAAACGTCATGCCTCTTGATAAAATTCCTCTTGGAGGCCCTGCCCAAGTCTCTCTCCTTCAAAGCAAAGCATATCTGCAATAAAAGGAGCAGTTACCTCTGAAGAGAACATAATTCACCAGAATGATTTTCGCTTGCTGATCAAATGCGTCAAACAAGGCAGGAATTTTTCCTCTGGTCTTTTGTTTAATGCGCTGGTTGATGATGTTTTTGGCAAGAGTCGCATTTTGGAAATCGACTGTCAGAAACTCCATGTCAAAGTACTGCTTAGACAAGTTGCGGAAGATGTCCTTAATCCGGAAGTCCTTCTGGATGAATGAGAAGCTATCTTGCAGAAGTGTCAACTCTTTATTTGTGGTAATATTGTCTCTTAGCTCTTGGAACAAAGTCAGGAGCTGATTCTCTTTCCCTTTCAGGAGCTGGAGGTTGAGAGACTGGACTATTTGGCTGTGGGTTTCCCCCTTGGAAGCCAACATAAGGGCTGCCAAACTGAAGGACAGTGACAGTGGTGAAAAAAACACATTATTGTCATGTTTCAGTGATATTTTCCTATAGAGATTGAACCCAAAGTTGGCATTTCTTTCAGTTAAATTGCATATGGAAAATGCGGCTGTGGATTCTCCTCCAGACAGATCTGGTGCATTGTTTGGCAGATACTGTGTATCGTTGAAAGTCCAGAGGTTTGGTATGAAACGTTGCTGCATCTCCACCCCAGAAATCTCAGCTGTTAAGCATGTGGCACACAGTTCAAACAAAGCAAGAAAAAATCCAGCCTTCATGTTGGAGTCCAGAAATGAACTTCTTTCTGGTGCACTGAGTGAAAAGATATAATTACACTTAAGAAGGAGCAACAAAAAATAGATCAAAACAAAGATAGGCTTGATGACAGGTCTTTTGGGCTGCAATCCAAACCACCCTGATAGGCTGGCATAAGTCCCTTGTGCCAGCTTACAATCAATCAATCAATCAATCAATCAATCAATCAAGCAAGCAAGCAAGCAAGCAAGCAAGCAAGCAAGCAAGCAAGCAAGCAACAGTATTTATCTACTGCTTTTCAACACAAGTTCACAAAGCGGTTTAGAGGCAAATAATAAAGTTAAAACAAGTGGCTTACAAATGTCGCACATGTGCCATCAAGTGTGTTTGCGCCACTTTTGGAGTCAGGGAGGCTGGCACCGTGTCCCAAGCCAGGTAAGGCTAGCCTACAGAGGCTGATGCAGGGGGTTGGCAGGGGGCTGGCTGGCCATGGGGAGGGTAGAGCCAGGATCCAGCACTTAGGCCAGATCCTAACCCCCCAACCCCAGCCCATTCAGCCCTACAGAAGCCTCTCAGATTTATGATTTGGCTCGCGCAGATCCGAGCAGCCCTATAGGTATGGCTGGGTACTGGGACAAGCATCCTCTTACTCTGGGTTGCACCACAGCTGCCTCTTACTGGGGCTCGATATGGCGCAGACCAGCTGGCCTTCCTACCCCAGCCCTGGTTGGGATTGGGCTTTTGGGAACTCACCAAATGGCCCATGTGGCCTATTTATTGACACATTTTAATCCAACTCTTTCTCTAAGGGGGCATCCATAGATTTTTTGCCCATTGTACCAGCAGTGGCATTCAGCCGGTACGCTGTGCGGGACTTACCTTTGACGGGCAGTCCGGCCGTTGCGGAACGCACTGTTACGCAACAGGAGGATTGCCCGTCAAAGGTAAGTCCCGCACAGCGTACCGGCTGAATGCCACTGCTGCATTGTACCCTTACAACAATCTGTTGAGGTCAGTAAGTCTGAATGATGGTTATTTGTGTCTTCCCATATGAACATCTGAAATGAACAAGATGTGCAATGAATGGGGTTTGTTTTCAAAGCCCTTTCCCAATTATTTGATATTTAAAAGGCAAATTTTTGGATTATTGACCCATCAGGGGTTCTGACATATTCACCCCAGTCAACAGAAAGATAGTTATAGTTGTCAAATTACCAGCAGTGCTTCTGACTGCAAAGCAATGTCAGGATTATTTTCAAATAGGTTTAATGTAATGCCTTTAAGAATTAAAGAAAGGGAATTTGCACCTATGAATTCATACTGCAGTCTTATATACACTTCCTTGGGAGTGAATACAATAGGGTTGTTTTTGAAGTAGGTTTGCATTGTAGTGTGCTGTTAATTTGAGGTATATAGTAGTAGCACGGTGTGAATATCTTTTCGAAACAAACCAGTTAGTATTTGTATTTAAGGGCACACTCCAAACTAGCGCTGGAACAGCAAGGCCGGCGGGTTAGGAGCTGGTTAGGAGCTCACGTTAGGAACTGGCTGGAGCCTCCCTGGGGCAAGGGCATGTTTATGCCCTTGCCCTGGGTTAGGTGCCAGCCACCCCTATGGACTTGCTTGGAGCTGCACCTACTGTTTAGCAGACATAGCGTCGAGCAAGCCGCGCTGCCTGAATTGGGGCCGTGCGGCCTGGGGCTGTAGACTGGGATGCGGCCAGTGGTGTCATCTAAATGATTTAAGAACAGGTACTCACTTTTGATTGGCATGTGTCAGGACCCGCCCACCGGAAGTGACGTCATAAGCCGGAAGTGAGGTCGTGGCAGGAAGTGACATGAAAAAAGCCCTTTTTGAGGCCTCAGATGATTTTAAACTGACCCAACAGTTGCAACAGTATTCCACAGCACCCCCAGAACATGTTAAGGAGGGCTGGCATCATGTTAAAGTGACCCAACAGTTCCAAAACCCCAGAGCAGCTCATTTTTCAGTGGCAAGGCAAGGCAAGGCTCCGCTCGCTGCCTGCCTGCCTGGCTGGCTCTGAGAACGTGCAGGCAACTCAGACATGCAGGAAATTCAAATGTTGCAGGGGGCGGAGTCGACGAGTGGGTGGGCGAATGGGCGGGGCCAGCCATAATCCTAGAAACCGGTACTCGCGTACCCCCGCGTACCCCCTGCATGACATCACTGGATGCGGCTGTACCCCTCCCGAAGCCAGCACGCCTCCCAGCCCACCCAGTTCCTCCCTCCCTCCCTTCCTCTGCCCAGAACCGCTCTTGTGCCAGCTGAACTCAGCTATCGTAGGAGTGGCACAGCACGGCCTTTGGCCTGTGTCCTTGGGCCGACACTGCTCCTAGCAATTAGCCCAATGGCACCAGCGCTGATGCGAGGGTATCGGTTACGCCAGTGCTGCTGCCGTTTGGCCGACGCTAGCAGCTAGCGTTGGCCAAGTGAAGGGCATTGGATTGCGCCCCAAGATGTGCAATACTGTGCAATGGAGATGAGTTCAGATGTCTATTTCTTTCTAAAAATTTATATGCGGCATCTTCTCAAAAAGACCCAAAGTGGTCACACATTTAAAAATACAAAAACCAGAAGAAAAATGCAAAAGACATAAAAGAAAAACCAGCAAATAACTGTGAGTAACCTGGTTACTGTGGGAGGAGGGGGAAAATGCAGAGAGCTTGCACAGTGCAGTAAGCTACAGAATCAGACGTAAGGCAAAACAATAAATGCCTTCTAAACTGTTGATAAAATAGAAAGAGGGACAAAGAGCCTTTCAAAGGAGCATGTGATCTAGGCATATATACTTAGGGTACAGTCCAACAATTAAAAGACATTTACTTCTTGGGAGGAAAGCTATGGCGAACCTAGACAATTTAATAAAAAGCCGAGACATCACCCTGCCAACAAAGGTTCGCATAGTCAATGCGATGGTTTTCCCAGTAGCAATGTATGGCTGTGAGAGCTGGACCATAAGAAAGGCAGAGCGCCAAAGAATAGATGCTTTCGAATTATGGTATTGGAGGAGACTCTTGAGAGTCCCCTGGACTGCAAGGAGATCCAATCGGTCAATCCTCCAGGAAGTCAAACCTGATTGCTCCCTGGAAGGACAAATCCTGAATCTGAAGCTCAAGTACTGTGGCCACCTCATGAGAAGAGAGGACTCTTTAGAAAAGACCCTCATGCTGGGAAAGATCGAAGGCATAAGGAGAAGGGGGAGGCAGAGGATGAGATGGTTAGATAGTGTCACCGAAGCGATGAACATGAAATTGGGCAAACTCCGGAAGCTAGTGGAGGACAGAGAGGCCTGGCGTGCTGTGGTCCAGGGGGTTGCGAAGAGTCAGACATGACTTAGCGACTGAACAACACAGTCCAACAAGGTTGCCGGGCCAGTGTAAGTCTCTTACATGGTTCCAAACATGCCGTAAGGCACATCTGCGCCAGCAAGGAGGGCTGATCTCACCTTACCCCTCAATGTGAGATGCTCTACAAATGGGCATCACTCCAACTCGATTCCTACCTGTAAAAGGGTAAAACAGGGATGTGTCCTGGCACCCATCCTGTTTAATATTTATATTAACAGCTTGGTTGAATTTATGAATACATCTGACTTCCATCCCCCTACTCTAGCAAATTGCAAGGTACCTCTGCTCTTATATGCAGATGACACAGTCATTCTATCTAGAACCCCAGTGGGTCTTAGAAGGGTCATGAGTAGGTTTAGCCACTTCTGTGATAATAACCAGCTAGAGCTCAACTATCACAAAACCAAGGTTCTGTCTTTTGGTAGGAGACCCCAAAAAAGGGTACGGAGAATTAATGGTCACAGGACTGAACAGGTAACTGCTTTTAAGTACCTGGGGGTTATGCTGCATTCGTCTGGGGCACGGACAGCCCATCACAAACATGTAGCTTTGCCTTGCCATCAATCAGTCCAAGCAGTTGCAAAGTTCTCACGAACCAGAGGTGGCCATTATATTCCTGTGGCAATCAAATTATATCTAGCCAAAACCCTGCCCCAACTTTTATATGGAACTACATTGGGCCCTCCGTCTTCTAGCTTTGCCCCATTGGAACGTGTCCAATCAAAGTTTTTAAGGTCCAACTTTCAGGTGTCCAGTTATGCATCTAATGCTAGTTTACGACTGGAGACAGGGACAATTAAAGTTGAGGCCAGGGTCTTTCTCTCCTCTATTAACCTCTGGCTTAAGCTCACCATGCAACCTCTGATTTAGTATCCTTAATCCTTTGTGATAATTTTCAATCTTCTTGGACCAAGATGGTACATACAAAGTTGAGACACTTGGGCTTTTCCCCAGAGGAGGTGCAAATCAAGCGAGGTGCAGAGGAGGTGCAGAGGAGGATGCAAATCAAGCGAGAGCAGCCCTAAGACAAAACGTGTTAGACACAGAGAGGCAAAGCAACATGAGTCAATGTCCCAACTTTTTACTCATGGAGGATAAGAAGTTTGTAACTATGCCAGCCACGTATCTCTCATTACTAGAGCTCCCACAGCACAGGAGGGCCGCCTTCTTAGCCACATGGGGAGTGCTCCCCTTGGCCGTGCTTGAGGGCCGTTTTAAAAGGATCCCCTTCTCAGAAAGGGTGTGCCCATGTGGCTCGGGGGAGGTTGACTTAACGGGGCATGTATTGTTCCACTGCTCTTTTTACCAGGGTATACGTGAGAAATATATCTTACCCCTAATTGGGAAAATGCTGGGTTTTACAGAAGTAGAAAGGGCTAAGCTGCTTTGCACAGGATCCAACCCGCAGACTACAATGCAGTGCACCAGCTTTTTGGCAGCAGCCTGTAAAACTCACAAAGCCATCATGAGTAATGAGAAGAGATTCCAAGGTTCATAGATTCAACTAGTGGTTAGACTATAGTTCCTAGATTTTAAGCCCAATCTGGTATCTAGTTTTATTGCATTGGAGTATTTTTAATGTGTACTGTACCTTTGTATATTTTGTTTGGTTATGCTCAGTGGTGTTATTCTGCCGGAACGCTGGGCAGGACATCCGGGTGATCGACAGCCCGCCCGTCGTGTTCCGCAGCATTATGCCGTTTGCGTAACGTATGCAAGTGGTGTAATTGGTTACGCAAATGGCGTAACGCTGCGGAACGTGATGGGCGGGCTGTCGATCACCCGGATGTCCCGCCCAGCGTTCCGGCAGAATAACACCACTGGTTATGCTGGTCTTTGACTGTAATAAATTTGATTCTGATTCTGGCTGGTGTGGGGAGTCCCAGGGACACTGCAGAAGAGGGCCAGTAAACCGTCCCCACGGTAGCTGGGTTTGGCCGGCGTGGGGGCTTGGGGAGGATGGGGGAAGGCAGGAGGGGGAGAATGGGGCAAAAAGAGGACATAGGGAAGACAGGCCCATAGGCGGGCCAGCTCAGAGGTGGAGCTCCTGTACCCGGGCTGGTCAGGCCAGTTGGGCCAGATCTGGCTGCTTGGATTTGTGCCAGCAATTCACTGGCACAGATCTGAGCAGCCCCATAGGGTTGGCTGAGGGTTATCCTGGGACCAGGGGACAATATCCCCTTACCCCGAGGTGAGCTCCGGCTGCCTCCCAGCCTGCATTTGCAGGGATTAGGATTGAGCTCCTGGCATTTATATTGTATGTGATACTAAGCTTTGCAATGTACTTTAGATTCACAAATGTTCAAAAGGATCTGCTTATGGAAATGGTTAAAAAAAGGCATACTGTACTTAAAGGCATAACAATGCCAGACTGATTAGATCACAAGAGTTCATAATGGCACATTCTAAGTATCGGCTTTTGAGGGAACATGTAATACGGCTGAAGTACAAGAGTGTTTAAAATAGTATAAGAGGCAACTTTTTTTCCTCCTTAATAAGGGATCTGAAGGAAGAGGGAGGTGGGTGGAAGCAGCTACCGTAAGGAAAAGGTTTTACTGTATATTTAAGCAATACGGGTTCCAGCATTTGTGGAATCTCCAAGAGAAGTATCTTTAATCCAAAGATAATGCATTTTGTTTCCTTAGCATACTTTAGCTGGAGGAACAATAGCCCAATCATCCCTAGTGCTTGTGCATCACTTGTGCCCATGTGCACAACTAAGCAGATTGTAACCATAATCATATATTTATTTATGGCTCATGTTTAAGTGATCACCAAATTTTATGAAAAAATTCCTTTAAAAAATACGTTCATTTCCCAAAAATAGTAAATGTTCACCAAATTTTAGACCACCTAATAATCCTAAAGTGTCATTTTTGTAAAGTATTTGATGGTTAAAAAAAATGGTTTTGTCTCCCCAAAATAGTAAATTTTCATTATATAAGCCAAACCCTAACCCTAACCCCATGTTTGGGGGTATATAATTCTGCTAGCTAAATAATAGTATTGTTGCATAAATGTTGTGTGCATAAATCTGGTGAACATTTACTAAATTCAGTATAACCATGGTTTGTTTTTGGACCACCATGCTAGGGGCTCACAGTTTTTGGTAAGCATTTAATTTGTCCCCTTCAGTTATCCCATTATCCAGTGGTGCCATTCAAATGATTTAGGAACTCACTTTTGATTGGCACTTGTCGGGAACCCGGAACCAGCCACGGAGCCCGTTAGGATCCGGAACACCCATTCTGGTCCGTTCCCCCTGAATGACATCACTGCCATTATCCCATCCTTCCTTCACTCCAAGGAGTCAAAGTGGCTCAAATGCTGTTCCTTCAAGGCCTTATCCTATCCTTGAGATACACTGGTGTATCTCCACATATGCTGGAGCAATGACAGGCCTGCTGGGGCAGACGTCCACCACCAATGGGTGTGCCAAGGATGCTGGCGCAACATCAGAAAACAGCTGTGCCATTGTTGCTTGGACTCCTGTGCAACCCTGCTGGCAGACAGACCAAAATGGGGAGGGGATTGGAGCATGATGTGGGAGGAACGTGGAAGGAACGAGGAGGAATCGTCGGAACCAAATCCTAACCTTTCTTCCATCCCTGTGTCTGTGCTTTCCAAATTAAATGGACAGCAGCACCAAACAAGTCGGGCTCTTCCACAGTTGCTTGTTCGTACAGCCCTGACTCCCAAACATTTTCTTGGTAGGATCTACCACTACCACAGCCTTTGGTTGAAAAGCATCAAGTGATTCTAATTCATGACGCAAAAGTGAAACTCACAAAATTTCTTCTTCCCCCCGAACAACAGCCATCCTCTTATCTTTTGAACATCTGCATTCTACAGCTGAAGGCTGCCCAACCTTATCACTTGGAAATTACTACTGCAAAGCCAGAAAAACATTTTAATTAGACACTGTCTTCACGCCAATTGCTTTGTAGCAGCCTAGAAAATACTGTACTGCCGTTCCTCAAAAAACACGGAGAACATTCTGATAAAGACCTGTGTATTGATAACCTCCTGAAAATTAACCACTTTTACCAACAATAACCAATATAAAGAATTTTCCCATCTCTCTGCCAAAGTTTTCAAATCCCTATGGTGCTGTTATCATTTTTTTCCTCTAATAATATTGAGGCTTTTCAACAGTAGGAAAAGTATTCAAAATAGCTCAGTTGCCCCCATGGTTGGTTTGTTGTAGGAAAAATGACAAAGAGGCTTGGGGCACTTTAATGACCCATTCATTAATTTTGCTAATAATCACTCCCACCGTAGGTACAATCGATGTGTTCGTTTTGAAGGCACCACCCAACTCTTCAGCATCTAATACGCTAGTGCATGAATCACTTTTACAGTGATTTACAGTCTCACACATGTCTACTGGGCTATATTCTTTAAAATGAATGTAAATAGGATATATCTTACCCAACAGGCCAGCTTCTCTTGTACTTTGCCGAATTCACTACACTAAAAACAAAACAAGTTCCAATGTTATTTCCCCAGGGGTGAAATCTTGAGATAAATGTTTGCTGTTCCAAAGTGTAGCTCCATACTTTTGGTCTGTTGTAAATTAACTGAATGACAAACAAGGAGACTGGGTTTTCAGGCCTTGAGTAAATACTGAAAACGCCAGCTTCCAGGAAGGACTATGTTGAGTTATAAACAATTTCAGAATGGTACTTCAAGGAGACTAAAGTAAACACATAGAAGAGGGTACCTTCAGCTTATGTGACTGTTGTTAGAAGCACTATGTTTTTTGTTGTTTTTTGGCAGGCACAAAGAATGAGAACCTTGATTCTCAGGAACATGCAATGTAGAGCAGTGGTATTCACACTTTTAAGACTGGAACCTCTTTTTTAGAACGGCACTCATGTCAGGACCCACCGGAAGTGATGTCATTAACCTGGAAGTGATGTTGTGGCAGGAAGAGATATCATCAAACAGGAAGTGCTATTATAACATAATAAAATGACAAGAAGGTTAAATGACAGGAGATGACATGACATCAGTATCTTGAAGCTTCCGAGTCAGACAATATGGCTCACTCAGATCTTTCCCGCCAGGAGGAGGGTTGCCGTGAATTCTCTAATAAAACTCTCCCTGCACGTCTGTAGAAGTTAATATCTACCTCGTTAATAATGCCTGCGTGTTCTGCATACGGGTGTGCGAATTGCTGTACGAAAAATGGGATTTAATGTCCACGGAAAGATTCATGTATTCACATTACATCGGTTCAACAAAACAACCGTTCAGTGAGTGCATTATTTTTGAAGCTGTGTAATTTCTTGTTGTTCCTAGCAGTCTTATTCACCATTTTCTGACACCCACTGTTAATGGTCTAGAAGGGAAAAAAAATTCCCCCCCTTTTTTCCCCTTCCCGTTTACACTTTTTTTCCCGCCTTCCATTTTCTACTGTAATATTTTCAAAATTCTGAACATTAACAGAATTTGTTTTATGGGGGGGTGAGTGTAGAAGTTAAAAAAATACTGTTAATAGTCTAGAAGTAAAAAAGAATTACTCTCATATTGACAACTACTTGTGTTATACATTGAGAGATTTTAATGTAATATATTTATCTAATTTTTGCCCACCCTCCCCTTTTTTTTCTTTCCTTCCCGTTCACACTTTATTTTTACTTGTGTAGATTTCAAAAAATAAGTCTGTCAAAACAGTGTAATCCGAGTTTAAATAGACAGCAAGTAGCATTTCGTCCGGTGTGTTCAGTAATATAATTATGCGGAATTAAACCTTGTAAGTGCATATTAAATCATAATCAGGTTACCAATAATGTTTCTCCATGATCACACGTTGTTATTTTGGTAAGTTTTTACTTCAGGAGTAAACTACTCAGCCCTAAACAGTACCAGAAAAGCAATCTGAAATGCTTGGAATGAGCAATGTTTTGAGTCAGACAACATGGCCACTAAGCCCGCCCCCTGGCCTCATTTGGCTGCTATCTCTTGTTAAGGCATGTCCTCTCCTGTCATCTAACCTTCTTGTAAAATGACATTCCTGGAATGCAAACTGGCTTTCTGGGACTGCAGCAAATATACAACCAGAAAGCAAGATTAGGACAAAATATGATGTAAAAGCACTGAACTAAAAACAATTTTTAAAAAAAACCCTCACTTGAAAATTCAAACTGTTAACACTCACAAAAGGAATATAATAAGAGGAAGGTCTGCAGTTTCCAAGATGGATGCTCCCAGCTTTCCGCGACTCACCTGACATCAGAACGCAACCCACCAAGTGGGTCCTGGCCAACAGTTTGAATAACACTGATGTAGAGTATCAGATAGGGGACGTGGTGGTGCAGCGAGTTAATCTGCTGTTGCTGGGCTTTCAACCGCAAGGTTGGGAGTTCAAGACTGCGTGACAGAGTGAGCTCCCGTTGCTTGTCCCAGCTCCTGCCAACCTAGCAGTTTGAAAGCACCTAAATGCAAGTAGATAAATAGGGACCACTTCAGTGGGAAGGGAATGGCGTTCCATGCGCTATGGCATAGAGTCATGCCGGCCACATGACCACGGAAGCTTGGACAAAAATGCCGGCTCTACAGGCTTTGAAACGGAGATGAGCACCGCCCCCTACAGTCAGTCACGACTAGACCATTCGGTCGTGGGGAAACCTTTACTTTTTAGAGTATCAGATGTGTGCTTCCCAATAGGAGTTTATCCAAGATTGGATCGAATGCACAAAAATAACCCAAATGACACCTTGGATGGACAATATTTTGGAAGCACAATGAGAAAACATGCACCTTGTGTTGCTTATGGTCACTTGGAATGGTACAGAGTATTGGAGGACGGAGTGGACCGCTTGGATTGTGCACAATTGTGATATTTGAGAATTCTGCTTTCTGTATCCTTTATAACAGTGTCCTTCAACCTTGGGGTCGCGGCCCCAATGGGGTCATGAACCCTCAGTTGTGGGGTCGTGGCAACTTGCAGGAATGAAAAAAAAATTGAAGGCCTAGAGCACCACCAGATAAAGGGGAGGCATCTGATGTACCCTTCAGGTACATCAGGTACCAGGAGATTCTGCCCACGACCTGCTCAGGTTCTTAGCAATTGTACTAAAATAGCTTTCACTAGTGCAAGGCTTTAGGGTTACTGTTTCTATATTCTCTAATAAGAACATTTGGTTATAACCAACAGTGCTGGGAGGGCATTATGGGGGTGGGTGGTGGGTGGATACGGTTCTGGGAAGGGGCAGGTTGAGAGCAGGGTCCCCAGTCTTTTATGTTACATATTTATTTATACTGTATATTGGGGCCATGTCATGAAAAAGGTTGAAGGCCACAGCTTTATAATACTAGGCTCTTCCCCTACATACCCTTGAAGCACCCCTTGAGGTAGGGTAGGTAGGGTAGGCTAAGAGCCCAATCCTATTCCTGGACATTGCCCTGTGGTACAGTGACGTTGAGGTCTTCTTGGAGTAAGGGAACTATAGAGCGGCCATTTTCAACCAATGTGTTGTGGTGTGCTGCAGATGGCCTGCAGGGTACCGTGGGAGTATAGGGGAGGGTCATGTGTTAGTAGGGCCACTGGGGAAGTGAACTCCCTGCTGGCAGTGTGGTGTGCCTTGCAAATGGTCAAAAAACTGATGGTGTGCCTTGCCAATTTTAGCACCTTGTCAATGTGCCATGAGATTAAAAAAGGTTGAAAATCACTGCTCTAGAGGCCAGTTGTGATAAGCTTGAAAATTAATACAATACTAATTCACAGGAGAAAAAACACACTTGCATATCTTTGGCAAACAACTGGATGTACTACTTTCAGTGGCTCCCTTTATGCCTTCTTTCTTGGTTCATCCAGTTTCTAGGGAAACTGGAGCCCTACAGTTCTCAAAATTACCCTGAGTTCAATCATACCCTGCAGTTTCTTTTCAAAAGACGTACATTCAAATGCACAGACCACTGCTGTGCACGCCTTACCGATGACTGCACTTTACTAAAATGAGCTGGACAAAACAGCAGCAGCAACAACAACAAAATTCAGACCAGAGGCAGCTCCAGAAGTCACTCCAGCATTTAATACAGTTTAACACGGTTTATGTAGTAACATTGCTTTACAGGTGCAAAATTTTGATTCCAGGTTGGTTACAATGGTAAAGGTTTCCCCACGACCGGATGGTCTAGTCGTGACCGACTGTAGGGGGCGGTGCTCATCTCTATTTCAAAGCCTGTAGAGCCGGCGTTTTGTCCGAGGACAAGCTTCCGTGGTCATGTGGCTATACGCCATAACGCACGGAACGCCATTATGGAACTGAAGTGGTCCCTATTTATCTACTTGCATTTAGGTGCTTTTGAACTGCTAGGTTGGCAGGAGACAATGAGAGTGCAGATGTCTTATTCCTCCCCCCCCCCCAAAAAAAATGGCAGGCTCAAAAGGACAATATGTATTTTGTTTTGTTTTAATTTTACCTCTTTTCAGGTACTAAAAAAGAGGTTTATTTCTGTTCAGATTCAGTTAGAGCCACTAGATGTCATGGCAGCCCATACTTCTCAAAAGAGAGGAATCCTGGATCCAGTTTTTTTGGCCTTCCCTGGCTGAGATAGATTCCACATTTTCCCCCCAGAGTGCCAAAGCTGTGTATATAGACATTACTGGAGTGTAGTGGGACAGAGTCAGGAGAACACAGAACTTGTGGTGCTATAGTCACGTACAAATGGGCTCTGAGTGAGCCTGCAAAAGACAGAGCCTCTAAAACTTACATGGCTACAGTAGAGCGGTAGGGGGCGGGAGCACGGTAACTACTACAGGCACCACAATGTGCTGTGTAAGTGGCCCCTTCCACTTGCTCCTGGAGCCGTTTTGGACAGTGATGTCAATGCACCAGCACTGGATCACCCATGTGATACCATTGCTGCTTGGCAGAGGCGTTTCTACAGGGATGGCAAAGCTCTAAGTTTTGCAGGAAGCCTTACCCTGTCATGTAAATCCCTCCTCTCCCTTGCTGCTGTAGCCAGTAAGCAACGCCAAGATGTTGCTGTTCCCTGTGAGGATTGGCTAAAATGGTGCAGGAGAGGAATGATTTCCACAGCAAGGTAAGGCTTCTTGCAAAACTTAGAGCTTTGCCATCCCTGTAGAAACGCCACTGCTGCTTGGAATGGCTCTGGCAGTGAGTGAGGGGCTGTTTACATGGTGCATTGTGGTGCCTGCAGTACTGACCACACCAAATGCCTCTGGCTATGCTATTGGGTGGCTACAAGTTAGGATTAGACAGAGAGAAGAGGTCTTTCAATGGCCATTCTGATGATTGCATGCTACTGAATTCCATGACTGGAGGGCAAAGACGGAGAGCACTACTTCCTTCCAGCCTGGCTTGTTGTGGGTTTCCTGCTGGAGGCATCTGACTTGCCACTGGTGTATGGATGCAAGATTAGATGGGCCTATGGACGGATTCAGCAGTGTTCTTTTTGTCCTTTTGTATCTTGAAGCAGAAATCAGGACACAATCCAGTAAAGCTGCTTGATGGGGCAATTCAAGGCAGGCTGACTCAGAAGTAAGCCTTCCTTGTTTCAATGGGACTTTTTCCTTAGTGCATTCTGAATTACAGCTTTAACAAGAAAGAGTTACAGCCCAATGGCATTCCTACAAGGGTGGCAAAACACTATGTTTTGCAGGAGCCTGAGCTCCTGCGTAATGTGGCACCTCCTGTCGTGAACAGCAGGGAACCAGGCTTGGCTTAGCTCCATTTTGAGGCCAGTGCCTGTCTTCCCCAGGCCCCTCCCTCTCTGGACCCTGGTGGTGAGCAAGTTTTCCCCTGGAGGCTGTTGTGTCTGGCTCAATGGCCGGGGCGAGATAGAGGGGCCTCTAGTAGGAAAACTCCCAAGGACATCTTCTCCGTACCAGGAGCTGTTTTTGCCTCTGCTTGGAAAGGGGGGCTGGGGAAGCACGGGGGAAAGGCAAGAACAAAGACACGGACTTTTGAGGCTTGTAGGGAGAGACCATCTTGCACCTCAGAACACCTGGTTCTGTCCTCTGCTGGGTGAGTGAAAGGTAGAATGTGGTCAGAAAAGGAGATAGTTGCTTAAGAAAGCAACTTAATTTAGCATTAAGCATCATGTAGCCATGCCATGCTTTGACCTGCTTTGAAAGGCCTTTGTAAGACTCTATGCTGTAACCTGTAGTTTTTAATAAATCATTATATTTTACTCCATGGTGTGCCTTGTGTGCTGGGAGCAGGGGCTAGCTGAATCCAGTCTTGACACTGAGCTACACTACTGGTTGGGCTAAGGTAACGCCTCCTAGGCCACTGGAAGTTGGAGGTGGCCAGGAAGGGACATCATCCCACAATCCCTGGGGGCGGCCTGAACGCGCCAGGCTCCCGGGTATCGTGACACCTCCTCACGCCTTCAGAGACATTTGCCGCTTGGAGAGAAAAACCTCCAAGCCAGTTCTCAGTGAATGGCTCTGGAGAAGACGGGGAGAGGCCACATTACAAGCATACCCACTACAGGTAGACTATCCCTTATCCAGACTATACTGAGATCCAGATATTTTTGTCCAAAACCTTTTTTAACTTGTTGTAGTGTGAACACTAGAAGTAAAGGTCTTTTGCTCACTCCCACTAAAGGCTGTAGGTTCTATTCTTTGCTCAGTGGTGTGAGCCATTGTTGAAAAATGTCAAAGAGGTCCACAGACACCTAAATGGGTAACAGTGTGTCCCCTCCCCCTGAATACAAGATTTCTCATTGTATTTATGAAATTATTTCAAAATCCAGACAAATCTGAAATCCAGACACCTTCCTGTTCCAAGCACTCTGGATAAGGGATACTCAACCTGTATTTTGCTGGTGCAGAGCAGAGGAGAGTAAGGAATAAGGGAATGGGGGAAGGAACAGGGTTAGGATCCTGGCTTGGATCCACCTTTATTATCCACGCTTTATTATTATTATTATTATTATTATTATTATTATTATTATTATTATTATCATTAGTAGTAGTAGTAGTAGTAGTAGTAGTAGTATTTATTTATTTAATTTCTATCCCGCCTTTCTGCCCCATGGGCACCCAAGGCGGCTTACAACATTACAAATACACTTACACTTTCCCTATCCAGACATTCCCCCATTCCTCTCCTCCCTGCCCTGTTCCTCCCACCGTCTGTCCCACTGCCAACTTTCTGGTGCTGGCATACTTAATTATCGATTCACTTTGCTGCCACTTTGGTGTTACATAGCAATTGTTCATGATAAAGACCTTCCAAATCCTCAATGAAAATTGGCAGGAGCTTCAGGTTGTCTTTTACACAGGAGGCGTTTCCAGCGTGAGCTGCACGTTTATCGTTTTCCTGTAAATCTTGATTGAAATTATTGACCTTTCACTTAAGGATAGCAACCAAAGGCAGTTGGAAATACTTACAGAAGAGAAGAAAATGACCTTGGCAGCTTTACAGGACTTGGATGCAAGTATATTATTATGTGGACTGTCTTATCTGCAGCAAACAACTAGTGCAGTGGTTCTCAAACTTTTTCACACCAGGACCCAATTTTTAGAATGGTACTTGTGTTGGGACCCACAGGTAGTTATGTCATTAACCCGGAAGTGATCGTGGCCGGAAGTGACATCATCAAGCATTAAGTACCATCATTGTAACAAAATAAAATGACATTCCTGGAATGCAAACTGGCATTCTTGGACTACAGTAATTGCACAACCATGAAACATCCCTGACAAAAAGCAAGATTAGCACAAGATATGTAAAAGCATTGGACTAATTTTTTTTAACTCACTCAAAAATTAAAACCGTTAACACTCACAAAAGGTATATAGCAAGAGTAGGCCTACAGCTTCCAAGGTGGCTGCTCCCAGCTTTCTGCGACCCACCTGGTATAAGGTCATGACCTACGAATTGGGTCCTGACCCAGTTTGAGGATCACTGAACTAGAGGATAAGAAGAAGTAAACATTGGCCATAGAAATACGTCAGAATGTACTAATGTAAGAATTGCCGTTCCACAGTGGCCAGCTAGAGCTCTCTGGGCTAACTGATAGAAATGAAGGTCATGCTTGTCCCCTGTGCTGGTTACCATAGCACTAAATTGGCAGCACCGCTACAACATTAAAATAGTAACTCAACAGCAGATCCTAGAGTTTCTTAGAACACCAATTCCATTAAATGTCAAATGAAATTTTTTTTTTTAAACTTTAAAAGTCAGCAGAGAAGATACATTTACAATCGGATTCTAGACATGTATTTTCCATGGGACTCCCAATTCGGGGGAAGGATTGCAGCCTCACAGTATTTGTTTATGTACGGAATTTATTTGTGGCCCACATGATAACCAAAATATCAAACCTGCTTTCAGAGGCAAGACCTCAAATGTAAAAAGGACACAGCAATAAAAAAAGATAAAGAAACCAGAGTTAAGAATCAATAAGTGTAAACAATCCCTGCTAACTGGGCAAGAGGCACTTTTTCAAGTGGTGTCCTCTTATATTTAGCAGGGGCAAAGCAACTGTCCCTCTTCACCCCAGCACAGTGTCTTTCTCGTGGCTGTTGCTGGTGGTGTTCTCCATTCTTTTAGGTTGTGAGCCCTTTGGGACAGGGAGCCATTTAACTTTAATGTTATTATTTGCCTGTAAACCGCTTTGTGAACTTTATGTTGAAAAGCGGTATATAAATACTAGTGATTGATTGATTGATTAATTGATTGATTGGGCAAGACTTGGAAAGGCAGGGAAGTGTGCACAGGATTTTGCTGAGAAGAGTCCCTGCCCTCAGAGAACCCATCGAGTGGGGGGGGGTGTTTCCCTTGGCTGCAGATTGGGCAATTTTGGGCGATCCGGAAGCCTGCTCGCGTGCTCACAATGGGGCTTCTCCATGCCGCCTCGGGCACGCGTGCCACAGGTTCGCCATCGCTGCACAGGCACATCTGTTACATGATAGGGCCTTTGCAATTCCAGGTTATGGAACTCCCTGACCCTTGAGGTCTCCCTCCCCCCTCGGTTATGTTTTTGATGCCTACTTCAGCCATTTTTGTTTTGGCTTCTTGCTCCTACTTAATTCTATTTTCACTGTTTTCTCAATGCCAGATTTAATTTGCTGTTCGCTGAGCCTGTTCTCTGTTGTTTACCCGTTATTCTTATTGTGTGCCATGGATTCTCAGTTCATTGTGAGCTGACATTTTTTACTTCTGAGTGTCAAAAAACTGGGTTGAAGAAATAGGTGAAGAAACAAATATGGGAGTATATGAGTGGTTTCACCACATCCTATCGTCCTTGTTTTGTCTGTACTGAATCAACTAACACTCCACTACATCAGGTGAACTCTACCAAACTGGTGGGAACATGAGCTAATCAGCACGTTCATTCCTTTCTCTGGTGGGAATCCTGACTCACAGAAGGGATTTTCTCTCCCCCCTCCTCCCAAAAGGAGGAGGATGCTAGAGGAGGGAGACATCTGGAATGCTAACAGGAAGAAGGAGGTTTCCTGCTTCCTGTTAGCATTCTCGGGCAGCCCATTCCAGAACTGCCTGGCTGCCGCACATCCAGCGGCAGCAAGGTAGCTGCTGGAGTCGCCCTGGGAGAAGGGAGTCCCCTTTCCCTGGGGGAAAGCTCCACCACCCGCAATGGGGTTTCTTGGCTCGCCACTGCCTGTTTTGCAAGCGGTGATTCAAGCAGCCCTATGTCGGGCTGCCCCAGGGCTAGGCCCTTCCTTTAGAATGAATGGGAACGCATTGACTCCACTAGGCGGGCTTAGCGGCCATGACAGTATGTCCAAAACATTGCTCATTCCAAGCATTTCCAATGGGTTTTCGCATGATGTTTAGTGCTTAATCGTTTACTCCTGAAGTAAAAACTTACCAAAATAACAACGTGTGATCGTGGAGAAACATCAGTGGTAACCATATTATGAGTTAATATGCAATTCCAAGGTTTAATTCCGCGTAATTATATTACCCACCACCCCTGAAATAATGACACGAGACTGGGCTATGGTATAAAGGGCCACTTTATTAAATAACTTTACAACTCTGCAGCAGGGCTCCAACTACAGCGCGGGTCCTAGCTGGGGAAGCGGTCCTAACCGCCTACCTCCCCGGTGGTCTGGATGACCGACGGGCGTCCCACCTGGCTCTAGTCCGAAGTTGGAGGGTACCAACCCGTCCCATCATCGCCGCCCATAAGGGCGAGGCAGCTGACTGCGCCGGCTCACCCAGGCCTCGCCTTCGGGCAGCCTTTGCACGTCCAGGCCAGAGCTAGCCTAGCCACCCGCCGGACCGGTTCTGCCTCGAGCGGGCAGCCCAGCCTGCCCCAGCCTGTGCCACCTCAGGTGGACACCATAAGACCCTGTCTACCCAGACCCGCACTCAACCTGCCAAACGGAGGGGTCAGCCTAGCGCTTGGCCCCTTCCGCCGCCACCCCCAAAACTACCTTCAAGCCCTGCTGCAGATCAGCGAGAAAAAGGTCTGTGCCCTCTATACTGAGGTGCACTCCATCGCCCCTAAACAAGGAAGGAACCTCATATCTGATGTCAGGGTGGTAAATTATCGCACCTCCCCACCCTACCACCACCTTTCCTATGTACGCATTCAGTTTCTTTCTAGTATAATCAATCCTGGCTGGAGATCGCGCAGCCCTCCAGGCCCGTCTGGGCAGCATGCAAGACCACACAATCCTCACACCTGGCACCCACTGTAACACTGTGGCAAAATCCCTGCGAACCTGCAGCCGCAAGGAAATGCTGGATCTCTGCCCCAGGTCATTCTCTCCTAGATGGACCACTAAAAACTGTGGGGGTGGGTGCGATTGTAGAAATTCCCAGACGATAGGCAGCAGTTGACCCCATCGCATTCCTCGTCGTGCCACCCAGCAGACCCGAGCAACTGCACCCAGGCCCAACTGGGTGCCAAAGGAACTGCTGGCTGCTCTCTTCCCTGCCCAGAAGGCGATGGAGTGCCCACAAATCAGCACAGAAACCAGACTGGAACCAAATAAACCTGCAAAGACACAAACAAGTCAACAGACAAAGAGAACACGGCAACACCTACTTCCTCACATAGGCTTTATACACCGCCGAGCGCCATCTCCCGATGCGCTGAATGGTAGAAGCAGGGAGCCCGAGACCCGCTGCCGCAGTGGCAGCCCCAATCCTCATGGAATGCAAACCATATTCCTCGGGCGGTAATCCTAACATAACAAGGGCCCTGTTCAATATGGCCCTGAACTGGGAAAGAGTGAGAGGGGAGTCATCCCTGTGACGAAACAAATGGCCCTCCGCCTCCCCCCTAAACTGGAGGTAGTTATAAAGTACCAAAACCGGGCAAATCTCAGGCTCAGTTGATCGCCTCAGGGTAACCCAGGTACCCCTCCCCCGCTGGTCCGTCTTGGACCTGCGCAGGTGTACCCGCAACTGATCCCCCTCGAGCCGTAGATCCGCCAACATCATGCTCCTACCTGACAGGTCAAAATTAGAGGAGCATAAAAGCTCCCCAGCTCGAAAAGCCCCAAAAAACATAAGAACAGCTGTGGCCTGAAACAGGGCCGCCTCGTACGGCGAGCCACAGAGAACTGGAAAAAGGCTACATATACCTCTGAGAATGGGGAGGGTAATCGGCTTCCGCCTATCAGGTGCAGGAGGGGCCAAACGCCTAAACCCCTCCAACATTTTCCTGACCCTAAAATCGGCTGCCGGGTCAGGAAGCCCCTGTGCCTTCGCCCAGAATGAAATGGCAGCTGTATAAACCACTAGTGAGCTGGAAGCCGCACCCTTATCGTGCAGGTGAAGTAGGAACCTGGCAAGGTAGTCCGGTGGGACGGGGTGCACATCCGATAGCCCTACCTCCCGAAGAAAAGCCCAGAACTCGCAAACCTTTGACCGGTAGCTCGCTCTGGTGGAGGGGGCGAGGGCAGACCATATCACTCCTTGGGCCCTCAGGACCCAAGGTTCCACAGCCAGTGAGGCATTGGGTCGGGCTCCCTCCGAGCTGCAGGTGCCAGGTCTCGAAAACGCTCCACCTGAAAACGAGATAGAGCGTCTGCGACCCCGTTCTGCAGCCCGGGGACGTGGCGTGCCACGAACAAGGTGTTAAGCCGTAAACACTGTAAGACAAATGCCCGAACCAAGACCATCACCCTCGGGGATTTAGAAGATTGGCGATTCAGAACGCTAACCACTGCCTGGTTATCACACCAGAACCTGACAGTGGCATCCCTAAAGTCCCCGGCCCAAATGTGTACAGCGACCACTATTGGGAATAACTCTAAAAAAGTTAGATCTGTGGTGATACCCGCGTCTCTCCATTCCTGGGGCCATGGTGCAGAGCACCACCTGCCCCGGCAATAAAGACCGAATCCATGCCCCCCCCGCAGCGTCCGAATGGACTTGAAGATCAGCCTCTAACAGCCGCTCCTCCCTCCAAAAAGACACACCATTGAAATCCGAGAGAAAAGCTAGCCACATACGCAGATCTTCGCGCATGGCTGAGGATACCCTGACCCGGTGGTGAGGCCGTTTAAGGATGGCCATGGCGTCACATAAACGCCGTAAGAACGCCCTACCTGGTGCCACTACCCTACATGCAAAATTCAGGTGACCTACAATGACCTGCAGCTCCCGCAATGTTAACTTCTCGGCCCCGATGCTAACCCTCAGCAGCTCTCTGAGGCGGGCCAGCTTATCCTCAGGCAGGCGGCTACAAGCCGCCGCCGAATCAAGCTCAACACCTAGAAACGTTAGAACTGGGGAAGGGCCTTCGGTTTTTGCGTGGGCCAATGGGACTCCAAGCTCCCTACACATATCCTGGAAGGCTGTGAGCAAAATCCAGCACTCGTTCGTTCCCTGCGATCCAATGAACAAAAAATCATCGAGATAGTGGGCCGTAGTGCCCAACCCGGTTCTGATCCGCAGGGCGAATTCAAGAAAACTGGAAAATTTCTCAAAAACCGAACAAGATATGGATAGGCCCATCGGAAGGGCGCGGTCGTAGTAGAACCCTCCCTCAAATTGAAAACCAAGCAGGTTAAAGTCACCCGGGTACACCGGGAGCAGCCTAAAGGCGGACTCAATGTCCGCCTTGGCCATCAATGCGCCCCGCCCACACCCTCGCACAATTCCTATGGCCGTGTCTAGCGAGGTGTACTTCACTGATGCCAAATGAGAAGGAATGGAGTCATTAACTGACCCCCCACGAGGGTGTGACAGGTGGTGGATGAGTCTGAATTCCCCTGGCGCCTTCTTGGGGACCACTCCCAGCGGTGACACCTGCAGGTTGGGGAGGGGGGGCTCTAAAAACGGACCGACCACCCGGCCCGCCGCCACCTCCTTACTTATCTTTCTACGTACCACCTCCTCCATACCCACCACGGAGCGCAAATTGCGCGCCATTGTGGGGAAGGTTGGAGGCGGAACTGGGATCCTGAAACCCTCGCGAAAACCGGTAGCCAGGTAGGCGGCAGCCTCCCGATCCGGATAGGTACGGAGTAGCCTTAACAATGGAGCCAGCTTAATTGGGGTTGGGCCCCTTACCACCTCCAGGTGCAGCGGGGGGGTTTCCCCCCTTCTTTCCCCCCGCTCCCCCAAAACGACCTCCCCCTCTGTTGCTGTTAACTCTCGGGCAGGATACTGCCCCATGCTTCCCCCCGCAAATGCCACAGCTGTGCCCGAAGGCACAAGCCGCCTTGGTACATCGACCGGAAGCGTTGTACTCGTAGCACACCCTGGTTGCTTGAACACCAGGGGTGCCGCTCCCGGCACGACCAGCGGAGCCTACACTCCTCGAAATGATGTGTCCACTGTCTGATCGGTCCCCCCATGTGGGCCTGGAGGGGACGACAATCTGTACCCAAAGCTCTAGCTGCGGCACGCGCCAATCGAGGGAGGGGTCATGACTCGAGCGTAAGCGAAAGTGCTCATCATAAGTGCACCACGCAGACCCCGAATACTCCCTGAAAGCCCTGTGAATTATGTCTTGGTACTTCACTAGGGCTGGCGCACGGGCAGGCTGCATCTGCAGCACTACCGCCATGTAAATGGAATACCCATAGAGCCAGTTGGTAAAGTTGCGGTCTACCTTCCGCTTCTTTACCAACTCCGTGTCTCTCACGGGGTCCCCCACCCTCTGAATGGGTTCTGGCTCCGCCTGGAGTAGACTAAAAATGTCTACGTATTCCCCTCGCCAGATTTTTTCCTTCACCGCAAGGGCCAAGTGGCCCCCAAGCGGGAGGGCGATAGCCCCATAAGAGGAGGGGGAGGGCTCAGGCGTCGACCCAAATTGGGGAGCCCCAGGGGCCTGACCATAGGGACCCCAGAGGCTATAAGGGGTCGGGAAGGTTCCCACTCCCGACGCCCCCTGTAACCCCGGAGTCCACTGTCCACCCACCTGTCCCGGTAGCGGTGCACCCCCCGCAACTCCTGGGGGAGGAGCCCACGGTGTCTGTGACCCAACCATCTGCCCACCCCAACCCAACTGAGGTGCTGGCAACCCAAACTGGGACCAATAATCAGCCGCCGACTGGTAGGCTGGCGGCTGCCCAAGAGACCCGCTTTCCCCCCAAACGGACACACATGGGTGAACCCCCCCACCTTCGGGCTCACCTGCCGCACCGGGCGAAGCCCCGATCATGGCTCCAGCCCCTTGATGGTCAACCCGGGCACCCTGCTGTGCACTTCCTCCAACGGCCTGCGAGCTGCTGTCACCGCTGTTGTCATCCTGGGGACCTCCCTGGAGAGCACCGGCCTTAGCAGACGGAGGCCGGTACATTTTGTTACCTCGCCCGGGGCGCGTGGACCTGCGAAGAGGGGCCGATGTATTTGACCCCCCCCCCACCAGAAGGCTCTCCGCCGTCTCCCCTACCCGCCTCCCGAGCAGCCACCTCCTTCTCTAGTGCATCAACTCGCGCCAGCAGGGCGCGTAGCTCCACAAAATCAGCTTCCTCCTCCGAGGAAGGAGGGCTGGGGGGCGGCTGGACTGGCCGTTTCGGGGCTTTACCCCCCTTCTTCTGTTTGCGCTTACCCATTATACTGGACGCACCAAAAATGTGTAAGGGACCCCACTGAACCCCAACTGCTAATAAGGATTTGTGTCCCCCCACCCTTGATTCTTGATTACACCAAAAGGATATGTGCACCCTTCCTTGCCGTGCACTGCGATTTGCTGAGGCGGTGAGTTCCACAGCCTAACCCAAGCCCCAAGCAGCAACCAGCTGGCGAAGTCTCTCCAGATCCGTCGCAAATCCTGATGAGCAGCACGCCGCGTAAGCGAGGTGGCGGGAGGGGGGGTTCACCAATCTCCAGCCCCCCTTGAGCTGTCCAGAAGCAACCCCCGAGCTACCCAGGGACTTGCCTTGCCACTGGAAGCCGAACTAGGGAAAGGGTGCCGGCCTGCAGGCCGCTGCAGCCACCCCCCCACTTCTTAGGATCTTCACTTTCCGCCCCCAAACCTAAGCAGCAGCCGAGGCCAAAGGATAGGGGGAGGCACCGTTTTTTTTTTTGTTGTTGTTGTTGTTTTTTTTTTTTTTTATAAGCCCGTGCGCTCTTAAGCGCTGCTCAACGGGCCTTCCCTCTCACCCCCGCGCCACCCGCCGCAGCAAGAGACAGCAGGAGGCACGCTGCGCCCGTACTGAGCTGGCTAAGAGAGGAGGCAGCAGGGCCCTGAAGGCAGGCCACGTGCTCTCCTCCGCTCAATAAGGCCTGCGTCGGGCTTACCAGGCCCCCGCGCCACCCGCTGCAGCAGAGGCGCGCCGGAGGCCAGAACCAGCCGGGAGAGGAGGCGGCTGGGCCCTGAAGGCGAGCCACGTGTTCCCCTCCGCCCACAAAAAAGCCCGCGCCGGGCCAACCAAGCCCCCGCGCGAGCGGCAAAGGAGGCCGCCACCCCACTGCCCCCGGCTGGGACGCTGCAGAGAAAAAGGCCCCGGGGCCGCCCACCTCGCCCGCGGGCCCACGCTCCTCCTCAGCGCGCAGCTCGCTGCCACGGAGCTGCGCGCGATCACCCCAAATCCCCGGCCAGCAACGAGGAAGGCAGCCGCAGCCCGCAAAGCTGAGCCACCTGTTCCCCAAGGCTTAAAACGCTCGCACCGGGTCGCAACAGGCCCGGCCAGAGCAGC
Organism: Lerista edwardsae; assembly: GCA_029204185.1. Taxonomy (NCBI): domain Eukaryota; kingdom Metazoa; phylum Chordata; class Lepidosauria; order Squamata; family Scincidae; genus Lerista; species Lerista edwardsae. Next base: position 3,030,864 of record JAJKFI010000033.1, read on the forward strand.
CCCGAGACGCGTCCTTCCTCACTGCCGGTCGGGACGCAACTGATCAGAGCGAGACTGCTGCGCGCGCAGCAAGCCTCGCTCTGATTCCCGGCCGGCTGGCCCCTTAAAGCCACAGCCTCCTGCATTTGCAGGGGGGTGGGGCAAGGGCAGCGACGCGCGATTCGCGCGTCGCTGGCATTACATTAAAATCTCTTCATAACACAAGTAGTTGTCAATAGGAGAGTAATTCTTTTTTACTTCTAGGCTATTAAGAGTATTTTTTTAAACTTCTACACTCACCCCCCCCTAAAATTAACTTTCACATGCGCGCCGTGCGAGCGAGAGAGCCCTTCCGGCGGCAAACCTCGTCGTTCGCGGCGATGATTCAGTCAGCCATTTTAGTAAATCCACGGCTTCAAGTCTGTGACGTCATGGCCTATCCAGCTATCTAACATTCTTGGGCTGCCCAGGCCTCCGACCAAGGATAGGATTTGGGAGTGGAAGCCACCGCTAGGTCCTACCCCTTTGCAAGGCCGCCCCACCCATACCCCCCCCCCCGGACAACCCCCCCCCCCCCCCCCCAAAACCACACAACCCAAAAAATAACCCCCCATGTGTGGGGGCCCTCGGGGGGGGAGGGAGTGTTGCAGCACATGTGGTAAGAGCTTACTCATTGTGTTGCATTTTTTTTTTTGCACTTTTACAATACTAGCACAAGCAGTAGGCTCATACCACTCACACTGGAGGGCTTTGGATTGAGCCCTTAGTCTCTCTTCTGGCTGACTACTTCTCCCATTCATCCTCTAGTATAAAACATCCTCTAGTATAAAACAGGCTGCCACAAAATAGGTGCTTGGCCCCATAATGAGTATAGCATCTCATTTTATCCAGGGGGGACATACCCCCCCCCATGAATTGGGGGTGTGTGCCTGTATAAGCAATAAAATAAGTATAATTTCATAAATAATTGAGTGGCCTGAGACAAGTCCAGAAGAAAAGCATGTTGTCTAAACACAGAGTACTATCACAACTGAAGGATGTAACCAGTCCTCTGTCTCGTGTTGCTTCTAATTCCTTGCCTCAGCTTTGCTCAGGCAGGCAAAGGCTAGCTCAAAAGGAGGTTACTATGGAAATAGGCAGAAATAACTCCTAGCAGTCTGCCTCTGGTGTCAGCCAAGAATTCTTTATCTTACTCCAAATCCCCTTCTCTGTTGCAACCTCCCTGGCTACTAACTTTCAGAGCTTGCCAATATGCAAAGCCCAGAGGACATGTGAAGCCGCCTTATACTGCAGCACAGACATTCTGTTCACCTTGCCTCCTACTCCCTTCTCTGACTGGCAGCAGCATTCAGAATGCAAGAATTCAGGTGGAAATGTTCAGCCACGCCAGTTGAGATCCTTTGAAGAGGAAAGCCCAGGATCTTCTAAATGCAAAATACAGGTGGAGCCTTTTTATCCACTAGGGTTCCATTCCAAAAACCCGGTTAAATTAAATCCATATAAAAAACAAAGACTTCCCTTAAAGACAAAGACGTCCCAGTTAACGTTTCTTTTTAAAGCTTATCTTACCATGGCAACATGAGGCTTAAAACAATTTAGTATCAATTCACTCTGAGATAAGACCTCTTTACTTCGCCCTGGAGCAAAGCAGAAAAATGCAAAATGGAAGTAATTAATTACACTTCCTGGGCTCCAGGGTAGGGGAGGAAGTCTTATCTCTGGCTGAATTGATAGTAATCTGCAAGAATGCCGGCTGCTTTGCTACCATGGTAAGAGAAGCTTTTTTAAAAAACACTGACTTCTAATTAAAGGAACCTGGTTAAGTTAAACAAAGAGCATTTCTCTCATTGACTCTCTGAGTCAAATTGTGGATGGGAAAACTGAAGAAGGCTGGACCTGTACAAGCTCTATAGCAAGTCCAATGCTCCTCTCCAATCCTCCACACTTCTGTCTTCTGCTTCGTTTTCCAATGCAGAGAGTGGGAGCAGCAACAGGGGGAACAAGTGGATGGAGAGGGGAGCGAATCAATGCTTCAGGTAGGCAAACGCTTCAGGTAGGCCCATGAATGAACTGGCTGTGCATTCTCTCATCAGCCCAAGCCATAAACAGAGGAAATTAGCCAATGCTGCATAAAATCAGGTTGATAGCTTAAATACCAGCAAGCCTAGAAGGCTGCCTAGACCCCATAAACAACTGTGCTGCGGCAGAGTCCTGCACTCCTCCTGCACAGAGTTGGCTCTGTGTGGATTCTCTGATGTCCAAAAGTAGAACATCATCAGGTAGACCCTCGTATATGGTACATCTGGAGTATTGTGTACAGTTTTGGTTGCCACATCTGAAAAAGGACATAGTGGAACTAGAAAAGTTGCAGAAGAGAGTGACCAAACTAGAAAAGTTGCAGAAGAGAGTTACTAGGCTGGGGCACCTCCCTTATGAGGAAAGGCATTTGTGGTTCTTCAGTCTAGAAAAAAGACACCTGAGGGGGCACATGATACAGATGTACAAAATTATGCAGGGGTATGGATAGAAGGATATTATTTTCCCTCTCACCCAATACCAGAACCAGGGGACATTCACTAAAATTGAGGGTTGGGAGAATAGACAGAAGAAAATATTTCTTTACCCAGAGTTTGTGGAACTCCTTGCTACAGGATTTTGGCAGTGCAGCTCTGAGTAGCCACTTCTGGACTGTTGCACGCTACCCAGGGGAAGTGGAATATTTTCCCCTTTCCCCAGGTAGTGCGGCAGCACACCTAAGCCCCGGGTTGGATATGGGACAGGTTGGTGGCCTGCCTATTTCAGCCCAGGGTATGGATTATGCTCTCACGGAGAAAATGGCTCCTATGACAAGTTCCCTGAGGTCCAACTCTCTTCCCTCAGTAGTATTGGGCAAATTTTGGATTATCCCAGAATAGATAGGGCTCATGAGAAAGGCAGAATAACAAGAACTGCACTGAAGTAAGGTTAACAACAGTAGATGGAAACGTCTATTAAAGAGAATTTTTAAAAAGAACTTTAGCATAGAAAAGACCACAGAAACAGTACAGCAGTGTTTCTCAAACTGTGGGTCAGGACCTACCAGTGGGTCATGAGCTGATTTTTGGTGGGTCATTTTTGAAACATTAAAAAAAAAAAACTTCTTTGCAAGCACCCTTTCCCAGTTTGCAGAAGAAAACCCTTCTCTGATATGAGGTAATCTTCATATCCCCAAATTAAAATGTCACATTTTTCAATTTTCTTTAGCAAATGGCATGCGGCAAATCATGGACCCAGTTTTAGCCTTTTGTCTGGCCTGGAGGTCCCTAACTGCACATCTTACTCTCCAGTTCTGAACTCTCCATGTCTTCCTGGAATGCCTGTAAACATTTGCAGAGGCGGGCCGGGCCGGGAGCACGCCCCATGCCAGGTGCTGAAACCGCGCCCCCCCCCCCGTCGCCCCACCCCTTACCCCGGAAACGCTCTATTTAGGAGTGTAAGGGAGGTGTGGGCGGGTAGGAGGGCCAGAAACCGTGTGGTCTCTCCCAGACCATGCGCAATGGCGCCCCGCTGCTGCCCCGCGCCCCATGGCTTGTGCCATGGGGCACTACAGGTAAGATACGCGCCTGAAAGTTTGGGGGGAACAGTCCTTGAACTGTAGGGAGAGTCTACCAAATGTGTACTCTCTCTCTCTCTCTCTCTCTCTCTCTCTCTCTCTCTCTCTCTCTCAATGTAAGGCCTCTGGCAGCCTTGGGAGCACAGGAATTGAATTATTCTTAATTATCAAATAAAATATTTCTCTCTCTCTCTCTCTTTTGCCTAGTGGATCGCAATAGTCATTTTAAAAAGTGGGTCTCTATTATTTTTAGCACAGAAAAGCATTAGTATAGAGCAGTGATTCTCAAACCTTTTAGCACCGGGACCCACTTTTTAGAATGGTTCTTGTGTCAGACCCAGCAGAAGTGATGTCATTAACCTGGAAGTAATTGTATGGCTGGAAGTGACATCATGAAGCAGGAAGTACCGTCATTGTGGTGTAATCAAATGATACTCCTGGAATGCAAACTGGCAATCCACAACCACAATCCACAGCAATTGCACAATCATGAAACATCCCTGACAAAAAGCAAGATTAGGTCAAAATATTATGGAGAAACACTGAACTAAAAGCAAATTAAAAAAAGCTTCACTTGAAAATTCAGACTGTTAACACTCTCAAAAAGCATATAGCAAGAATAAGGTTTGCAGCTTCCAAGGTGGCTGCTCTTTGCTTTCTGCAACTCACTTGACATTAGGTCATGACCAGTGGTGGGATTCAAATAAATGATGTCAAATAAATGATGTTCTATGATGTCATAGCTGGAGCAAAAAGAAAACCGAAGCCAGCCGAGGTAAGTGAATGGGCGGAGCCTGGCCATTTAACAACCGGTTCATTAGAACCTGGGCGAACCCCCAGAATCCCACCACTGGTCATGACCCACCAAGTGGGTCCCGACTCACGGGTATTACCCTTTCAGATAGAATCTCAAAAAATGGTGTCAGCTATGTTAGCTACACACTGTCATCTGTTTTTCCTGTCAGCAGCTGGCTCAGGATGAAACTATAAAACAGGCAGGCCAGGCCAATAGTAGAGTTGTTCAGGTTGTTGGGAGCCTTCTTAAAAGGCTGGATCTCAGGCTTTTCCCATCAAGATGGTAAATATTTCAGCTCTTTACAACTTGTCAAGATCTGCCACTCGACTGCCCCTTAAGCCGGATTTTAGGGCTTTTTACTGGCCTTGCAGGTAAAACTGGCTTTCTTGCTGGACCTGAGAAACCTAGATCAGGGGTTGATTGACAGTTACTGGTAACTGCTGCATGAACATAAGAACATAAGAACATAAGAAGAGCCCTGCTGGATCAGGCCAAAGGCCCATCTAGTCCAGCTTCCTGTATCTCACAGCGGCCCACCAGGTGCCCCAGGGAGGCATGAAACAACAAGATCCTGTTGCATCCTGTTGCCACTCCCTTGCACCCGGTACCAGTAGCCCACCACCTTTGTAAGGAGGTTGCACAATCCATCATTGCCTATAGCCCACGATGGACCTTTCCTCCAGAAATCTGTCCAATCCCCTCTTAAAGGCATCAAGACCAGATGCCATCACCACCTCCTGTGGCATGAACTCTTGAACTCTTTCCTGACTGTGGGAGAACCATCTGATGCTAAACAGGCAGCTCCCCACACGAGCTGTGGTAAAACGTAGCCCCAATCTCAGTCTCAACTGATAATATTTTGACGGCAATTTCCTTCCAAAGAGCTTGGGACAGCATGCCATTGCCCAGCATTGTCTTCCTCAGGCCTCCTGTTTAATTTCATAACAGTCCTGTGAGGTAGGTCAGATCTGGCCAAAACGTTACAAATTCAGTGCGCATATCAGCAATGGTGGCAATGAAGATGGATAATTGTAACTCATGTTTTTCACTCTAATCATACATGTGAGAAATTTGTTGGAAGACAAATGTTCTGAGGTATTTTCTTCCTTGGTTTCCTGAATGAAATTCCTCAACATATAGCTTTGGCTGTGTTCTTTCTTTTCTTTTCTTCTTTAGCTTCTAGTGCTAGAAATTTAGCTAGAGAGCTGTTTTTGGCTTCTAAAGTGCTAACAGTTGTGTACATCTTTTAGAGAAAAGTGAGCTTTTCTGCCTATTTCTGCCTATTTTTTTTAAATCAAAAAGAATGCAGGAACATGCCAGGAACATAGTTGCCTCCATAGTGTATGGAGTGTATGGTAACAACATGGCAACCTCCATACAACTGATTTTAATAATGAGTGCCATTTTGTTGTTTTTAAAAGAACTGCACTGGAAGCATGCTAGCAGTATGTTGGAAATGTCATTTCCACTTATTTTCTAGCTAAAAAAAGAATGCAGCCTTGTTGCTCACAGGAAACACTCTTCCCTGTTTCAAAATGGTGTCTTTGCCCACACCAAGACACCAGAACTTCAAAGGAAAGTTTTAGGCCTAGATAGTCTCTGTAAGATTTGGCATACACTGCTCTGGAAAAACAGTAGTGCTATCTCCAATATCAACTTTAGTACGTCATACTGTTCACATTTTGCAAATTAATGATGGCTAAGTTGAGGTGGATTCCTGAGAAGAACACAGTGAAAACTGCACATGTTAACACTTATAAATGACCCAAATTATTGTGTTATCAACCACCCACAAGGTAGAAATGGGTGTGCTGGCTTGAACTTGTTGCCGAAAATCGGCTTGAAATGGTTTCTGTCGTGGGGAAAATATTTAAAAAGGCAAACAATCAAATGAGAGAGTATGAGGATCATGTTTATTACACCTGTGCAGGTGGTCCCCTCTCCCTGGAAAGGCAGGGAAAGAGGTGAAAAAAATACAGATTACGAACACTTTTATAACCCCCCTTCTCCTCTTCCTCTAAGCTTCTGCTTGGTGAAAAATTACAACACAAGGGGCTGGTACATGAGAAGCTCTATGTTGATTGGGCCCTGAGAATATGCTGTGACCATTTTGATAAGGAAGGTAAGAAGTTCTGCTAGCTTGAACCAGTTTTCTATCTATTGTGAGGGCTAGTAGCTCTGGATGAGAACAGTGAGAGCAAAGAGAGACAAAAGTTACATACTTTAGCAACTTTAGACAAGAGACTTTAAACAAAAGTCTCAAGATGGCTGCATTTTGGTTCGACGGCAACAAACTCCCTCCAGATATGCTCAAAAAACTGTTCAGTCTTCCCTCCAAAATCAGAAAGAATGCAACTAATTTAATAAGCCAGTCTGGGATGGCTCAGAGAAACATCCTTCCATGCTTACTTTCTTCTCACCTTTTGCAGTGGCAGCAACAGAATCACAAGGCCCTGGGGAGAATCTTTTTCTCCCCTCCTCCACACTATCAGCATGGCAACTGGGGGAGAGTGACTGCTGCTCCGAGAGAGACAATGGGCAAGTCCTTCCCAATGGGCAGAGGTGGAGGAAGGGATGGATCCTGCTCACTCATGCTGGCACACCATGCCAAAAGTTGGGGGAGGGAGCAAAACAAATCTCTACATCCTCCCCCCACACATCAGGAAAGTAGAGGTCTTGGAGTTTTTCCAAGCTCCAAAAATTCATTTCCACACCCAAGCCTGGAGAAATTCTCCAACATCTCTCCCATGAGATGCATGCATTGTTCAGGCCAGGTTTCAGTTCAAGAAATGCCTGTGAGCGTCAGGGCTGAGGGGCAAGTTGAATATGGATCTCTCTTATCCTAGTCCCAGTCCAATACTAACCACTACACCACACTGACTCTCTTTTACGTGAACGAGAACCAGTGGGACAAAACGCTAAGTTTTTTAGGAGCCTGAGCTCCTGTGTAATGCAGTCCCTCCCCCTCTCCTCCAGAGCCATTCTAGTGTGGAGAGTTGGTTCAGAGGCTTGGCTTGGTTGTGGAGGCGAGAGGAAGGGACTGCATTGCACAGGAGTTCAGGCTCCTGCCCCCCCCCCCCCAGCAACGCCACTGACTGGAACCATTGTCTGCCTTCAATTAAAAAATAAAACTAACTGGTGTCTTATGGAGTACTTTCAAAGCTACAGAAGGCAGCTAACTCCAAATCTTCCTCAGTGTAGCATTAATTCCTTTCATCCTCTTCTCAGGACACAGTGACACAGAGGACACAGAGTTGAGGCTAGACTGGTATTTACTGAAGAGATAAAGCTGTACAAACAATGGTGAAATTTTGAAGGGGACAGCTAACCTACTCCCCCACATGTATTTACGGAGTTGCAAAATATTTTGCAACTGACAGCGCAGTCCAAACCAGCAGATCTGCCAGCACAGCAATCCCTGCGCCGCCGGAGGGTGTCGCAAACGAGCTGTAAGGCTGCATCCAGGAAATTGGCACTGCATCCACGAGATTATCCACTAGTGGAGGTAAGGAATGCACTGGGCAGCGGAAAGTGGCGGGAATGTGGAATGGTAGTGAGAAGGGGTGTTTCAGGGGGAGGGTGGACTGGGGGGCATATTAGGCCTGGGAGGGGACAGCATTGGCAGAGTAGACTGTGGCCATATCCTAACCCCCTTCCCAGGCCTGCCGACTTTACATGAAGCTGCTCAGACTTGAGCCTGCTATTTCACAGGTGCAAATTCGAGTAGCCGAATAGGACATGTTACTTGGGGGTAAGGGAAAAATATTCCCTTTCCCTAAGGAGACCTTTGACCTGCTCCTTAGCTGCTTTGAATACAAAGGAGGCCATTTGTCTCCACTGCACCAGCCCAGTTTAAGATTGGGCTGTGAGTGACAGTGCTCTAAACATGGCTTAAGAAGAACAAAGGCCTGGTGCAGGGCATCCTACATTTAGGCCTAAACTACCAAATCTTGAAATTAAATTTGTTGTTTTAAATTGACTGAGGAGCAATTTGGCGTACCTAATAGTATGTAATGCTCACAGTTAGTAGTGTAGCTGAAAGGGGTATCAGTCCGGGGCATTCCTTCCAGGGCCGGCCACCTTACCCCTCTGAATATGGCCGAAACTGTGCTCTGGTCTTGTCCAGAGGGTAGGTCACGCGCCCGACCTCTGGAGGCCTCTGGTTTTTGATCAAAGTGGCATTTTTCAGCCTCCCAGAGGTGTTCTGTTTGGCCGAAAATGAGAAGCGGTGAATTCGGCCTTCCAGAGACAGTGGAAGGCCTTCTAGGGGCTGGGGAAGTCACGCAGGGCCTCCCCGGCCCGCAGAACACCCTCTGAACGTGATTGGTGTACAGCTCAGATAGCATTTGGAGGTGGCAACTGTGAGTGAGGGGGGCATGCCATAGCAGGTATCGCCTCCCCCACAGAGAGCCTCCCGAAGTCCTATGACCCCTGTGACTCGCCTCAACTACACAACCGCTTGCAGTGGGGTGAACAGAGCAGTTCTTATGTTTTACCTACATGCTTTACAGACGGAGGCTGGATGTGACTGATTTGACCAATGCCAATGAAACCAGAGCCAAGCTTGGACCTTCCAAAGCATCAGAGAGATAAACCCATGGCTCCCATTCCTCCTCCAGCCAGAACAGTTATGTCCCAGGCAAAATGAAGGTCCTTTTCCCCCAAGAGCTCCTTTTCCTATCAGCAGGGATAGTCACAAAAAAGGCAGGACTGAACCTCAGGTAGCTAACCCTTCAGAGAGCCCTGGATAAATTTTATTTGCTTTAGAATTCCCCTGACACTTATTTAACCCCACAAAGTTAATGGCTTTGGAGAGGGAGCTTACTGGGAATGTGTGGCACGATGCTTTCTCCCTTAAATTTGAAAAGATGCTGCTCTAAGCTTGGCAGTGGCACTACTAGGAGCATCACTTGTTAATCAGGTACCATTTTTGCTCTGGGATGCCTTATGGGGAGAAGAAGCCATGCATCTCTGAAACATGACTAAGCTTTTGAAGTGTTTGCATTTGAAGCATTTGAAGTGTGGCTATGTCCTAGGAAATAGGATTAGACTTGTAACATATTGCTTATATCTGATGTATTTCCTACATGCATGATGCAATCTGGGGGAGAAAAATAGCTAAATGCTTCCTGGGCACCCTATGGGGGAGCTTTGTAATTTGGACCTATAGTGAGGAGTGTGAAATCAGAAACAAAGAAGTGGGAGCAATGAGGACCGGAAGATTTTACCAGGACAGAGGGATTTTAAATGGGAATGTGGGAAGAAAAAGCATCAAGCGCTCTGAAAAGTCTTGTTATTTTCTTAAAGCCTATGTTCTGGAGGCTGTGCAAAAAATGAGAACATTGATGTTAGTCCCATAGAAAAGCTTAAAAACATGATGACATCAATAGCCCGTAAACAGTTTAGAGATTATATTTGATTCCTTTGATTATACCTTGTGATAATGGAGGTTGTGACTTATGAGTTATAAGTAGTTCAAGTTGCCAAATGGCAATCTGTTCAAACAGTAATATAGTTTTTTGTTCCTGTAACACTCTCTCCTTATATAAAAGAGAGTTTCTAAATGCCTGTATTTGCTGCTAGGGGATTGACCTCGTTCCAAGGTCTTCAGTATTTGAAATTTGAAGGGACAAAGGGCAGCCTACTTACACAAGGCTGGTTGTGCTAAGAAGATGTCTACCTGGCTTCTTAATGAACCTCAGGCCCTGTGAAAAGGTGGTATTTCAGAATCACTTAAACATAAAAAGTTACCTGTTTTGGATATGCCAATCACAAAAATGTGGTGGCATTGTGTTTAGCAGGCAACAAAGTTCTTCTTTATCAGTGCCTGTAGCCTTTTTTACTGTTAATGCTAATGAAGATGTTCATTTGCAGGCAGTAGTACAAAGCCAGCCCACAATCCAGGGCTGTGCATGTGAATGATGCAACTAGGTGGATGGGGTTTATGGTTGGTGCCTTTCTCCTCCTGAGATTGTACTCTCAAGGATGTTTATAAATTGGGAAAGAATCAGCTCCACCTCTTCCCTGAAGGAAATTAAGAAAAACAATATTGTTGTATAGTAGGGGTCGGCAACCTACAGCCCCCAGACAAGATCCGGCCCACCACCCAAAGTCATCCAACCCATGCTGACCTTGGCTTGGGAGGCAAAACCTCTCTCCAATTTGTTGCATGCTGGACAGCATGTTGCATGCTCTCCAATTTGTTGCATGCAGAGCTAGCAGTGACTCTAGTACTAGAACAGGGACTCTGTGAGACTGGGCAGGTGGCTCTGCCATGCCTGACTGGCGTGCAGCAATTCGGGCGAGAGGCTTCACCGCCCAAGCAAACTTCATGCAGCCGCTTCCATGGAGCTCGACAATGTCATCCCTGAAGCTCTGGCCTCTTTGCTCGAAAAGGTTTCTGACCCCTGCTCTAGTAACAGTCTATCTGAATATATTGCATCCCAAGACTTTCAGAACACTGTTGATGTCATACTGTGGTAAATGGTGGTGGTGTGGGGAACATGCATGGGGTCTTCGTAGGATCTGTGCCTCTTCCTGAACACATCTATGGTATTAACAAGCCTTTGGTACAAGCTCCCTGAGGCACCTGGTGGACCACTGTGAGATACAGGAAGCTGGACTAGATGGGCCCTTGGCCTGATCCAGCAAGGCTTTTCTTATGTTCTTATGGTAGAAGTGTGCTGATTAACGTGGGCTGTGCAGCAGCAGAGCCAATAGTGTCCACTTGCTGTACAAATGGCTGTGTACCAGGAAAGGAACTGTTACCATGTGGGAGTTCGGTGTGGGAGGCTGTGAAGAAGATCTGGTGCAGAGAGGAAATGGAAAGAACAAATGTGATGGAGCAGTGTGCTCAGCACAGGTGGTGAGAGATGAGACGCCTAGCAGCAACTAACAGAAAAAAAAAAAAAGAATGACAAGAAAGTAACCTTAATTGAAATGGGCAGTGTGACTTCTGGCAGGGAAACCGCAAGTGCTGCATCTTTTGCTCATTTGTACTCTGTGCTGCTGATCTTTGCAGACAAGGAAATGAACAGAAAGGGGGAGCTCATAGTGGCAGTTGCCCAGTGTCCATCGCAAAGAGGGGAATGGCATGCTGGCTTCTGCCACGAGCAAAAGGAGTCAGCACTGGTGATGCAGTTCACTGGGTGCCACTCCTGCCATCTTCCCATGGGGTGTGGAGGGGATTTATTTATTTATTGAATTCATATATCACTGTTTTAAAATTCAAAGCGGTGTACATCAAAAATTAAAAACCCATTAAAATAACATATTAAATTAAAATTAATATACCATTTAGTCGGAGGGCCACATAAAATATCTGGCACCATGTCGAGGGCCGGAAAAAATCAATAAATTTAAATATAAAATTTAAATATATACGTTAGAGTTGAAACTTAGATGAATGAATGAATGTATGAATGGGCTCAAAGTTCCAGGATTTCTCCAAGCACCCACACATACCACAAAAATATAGCACACACTTTAATGGACTCCCATTCCCCCACCCCACAAGTGGCTTACTTAAATGTACTGGAGTAAATATCTCAGAACCAGCAGATCACAGGAAACACCCAGAGCACGTTTTGAGGACCGGGAATGCCTCCCTGACCCCCAGAAAGCTATCTCAGGTTTTCAGAAGGCCTAATGACTCTTTTGGCCTTCCGAGGATGCTTGGCCAGCTTGGAGGGTGCAGCCTGTGCAAGCAAGGTCAAGAGGGCCAGAGGCTCATAGGGGACCAGGGGCTTGCTGCGGGCCAGATAGAAGCTCTCCAAGGGCGCATCTGGCCCTGGGCTGGGGTTTGGAGACCCCTGCTTCAGATGCTGGGAGGTGGCTGAGAAGACAGGGTGGAGGAGTGCTCAGGTGTGTGGTTGCTGAGTGAGCTGTTGCTCAGCCGACATCAGCAGCCAATGCCCGTGCAGGGAGGACTGTCCACCATGCATTTGCACACTACTGGCTGCAGGTGCCTCTGCCACTCTTGAGCCATATTCCAAGGATTGTTTGAAGAGCTCATGAGCTGAATTACTGGAACAATCAACTCTCTCTCTCCCCCTGTGTGTGTGTGTGTGTGTGTGTGTGTGTGTGTGTGTTGGAGGGAGTTTCTCCAAATACTGTAGATGCAAGGATAGTGTAGCTAGCTGTCCTTGCACAAAGCTACTTAACAGATGGATGTCAGCACCAGAAGGAGCTGGCAGTCTAGGTAGCATATGTGTAATCACTGTAGGTGTCAATGGCACTTAGCCAAGCTTGGAAAACCGATACTTCTCTGATTTATCTGTTGATTATGCACCTGCCATTGAAGCCGTGCCATCCCTGGAAATGGGAGCATTTTTTTTTGCTTTGTTCCTCCCTATGTAAGATATATTCTGCATGAATTCTGGGTTAATTGATACATAGGATATAGACAATCTAAAGAGAGGGACACCACGGCTTGTTGTACTCCTGGTCGGGGAGTTCTGTATGAAGTGGCAAGTGCACAAAGTAATATCCGGGAGTCAAAAGGAATAATCCAGCCAAGAAGAAGCACACTTGTCATTCATTGGGCTTAGTAAGCCCACTTTTGGCAAATTATTGGATCTAAGGCTGAGCTGAATCAAATTACCTAGTTTTCTGTTTGTTTTTGTGAGTGCCTAAAGCACCTCCTATATGTCATAATGTGCAGGCACTCAGAGTGAATACTGCCTGGGGCTCCTGAGTCCCCTCTGGCTGTTGCTGTTCCTTCTCAGTGTCACTTTTCTTTGCTGCCATCACTGTCTATTTAATTTGACTGCTGTAAAAGTTCTCTGCTGGAATTTTTGAACTCTCTCTCTCTGTGTGTGTGTGTGTATGTGACTCCCTCAGAATCATGCTACATCATCAATTGGCATCATTTTGGGGAGATTTGTGGAAAGAACTGGTGGGCACTGGACCAGCTGTAAAAAAGGAATAAAAATCAGCTTCAGGGAGGTGGTCAGCTTTAGGGACATAAGAAAACTGAGAAAATGGCAGTGGTTAAAACCACCCACCCACCTACCCACTTATCCTCCCTATGCTGTTACTATCTGATAACATTTAAACCCACTCTGGTTTGTTACAAACATTATGGCTTCTACATGGAGGGACATCATTTTTCAGTGGTGGCTATGCAATGTTTGGCATGTTTCAAAGAGCTCTTGCTTTGTTTAGGAATAGAATATGAGCATCTCCTGCTCATGGTTTGAGACAAGCATCAATGGCAAAATGTGTGTTTTCCTGGACATACCCTCTCTATAGTCTTACTCTGTGCCCTTTCTGGTTTTGAAAATAAAATAAAATAAAAACATGACATGCTTTCCACTCAGTTCTTCTTGCAAAGATTATTTTATTCTGGAGCAACGTTCAGAATTTGCTGCATTTTGCTGCCTAGAACCGAGTTGGGATTTCTATCTTGCCCATGAAAAAGGGGGTGAGGACCCTTATTGACCCTTGAATAATTAATCTATATAAAATTGTGTGTGTATGTGTGTGTGTGTGTGTGTGTGTGTGAACACAATGGAACTTCTGAGAAGATGTGCATAGGATTGTGGTATAAGTTCCCAACACAATGCTGAGGTGGACAATCTGTGGGGCGACACATGGTGGCTGCCCAGGGTGCTGTTTGTTGAGGGGCACTGGGGCTGCTGCCCTGAGTCACCCACCCACCCTCCCTTTTGTCCAGAACCACTCCAAAATGGAGCAATTTCAGATGCTGAGGGTGTTGTGGGGTGGTGCAGGGGGCCGGGTGGTCGTGGTCAGCGTCGTCATTCAGCCCTGCGGGGGCGGGAAAGATGGCGAAACGGACTGGAACGCGACGGGCGGGCTGCCGCTCACCCGTTCCTCCCGCCCAGCGTTCCGGCTGAATGACGACGCTGGTCGTGGTGCTATGGGCACAGTGAAGCAGAGAATGACATCATGACGTTGCCCTGTCCAAGGTGCCATCAGAGCCCATGATGGCTCTGAGACAGTGCAGACATCAATACCATGGCCTGCACCCACCTGAATTATAAGTTGTAATATGTTGGTTGTGCACTTATTGCGCATGTAATGAATAGCCAACCCTAGTGTATTTTATCTTGGGAGAGGGACCTATGAATGTCAAAAAGATTGTGAACATTGACAGTACTCCCAGCCCCAATTTCTGCTTAGTCATGTGCTCATTTGCTGACCCTGTTCAGACCCATGTGTCTCAAATTCAGTTATCCGTCCATGAAATGGAAATAATACTCTCCAACTCCTCATAAATATAGCATTGACATGTAAATGGGAAATTGCTTGACCCATGAGACAATTGAGGGATTTAACTTGTATTAAATGTTTGAGAATATGTGATTTGCGAAACATCCATTAAAACCAATGTATTCAGTGGGTTTTCAGTCATGCGTGTGTGTGTGTGTGTGTATCACACACTACACTCAAATCAATACACTTCTCATTGTTTTTAACAGAGAGCTTCAGCCATTAGTATGCTATTCTTCCCAAATTCACAGAATTTCAAATTGGGCAAATGGATGTGTTCCGTTTGAAGGCAATATGTAGTAATTTTCCTTCAAGCAGTTTAATCAGCACAAACTGATCACAACAGCTTGACGTAAAAAAGCTAGCCTAATCAACAATAGTGTATCTGCTAGAGGAAGGGCAAAATGGTAAGTACTGAAGGCAACACAACATGCTATGTAAGTGTGCCCCTTCCCACTTGCCATCCGAGCCGTTCCGGGCATGCAGGCGCTCGCTGAATCAAATGGCATTTCCTGTGCATTGCTGTCACTGCCCAGAATAGCTCTGATGGAGAGTGAATGTTGCCTACCTCTAGCTATACTACTGCTAATCAAACTCAAACTTTGCCCCTTTAGTGCAAACATAAATGTTTGTCATAGGAAATGAATATTTGAGCTTGCTTTGGGACTTTGAAAAGTTCCATTCATGGCATCAACCTTGGAAATGCAGGGCCCCTTTTGATAGTATGCTTGGTGCCAATGAGTACATAGAGTTGGGATAATTTCAAGTGCCATGCATATAACTGGAACACATTAGAAAAATCAAGCCCTCATGGGCAAATTAACTGTGCAAACATTAGTCAAGTCCATCAATCAGTTGGTCCTTGGGCATGAATCCGGACTACTTAAAGGATGTAAAACTGTATTTGTTTTTAGTATTTTTTATTATTATTCAATTTGACACATTTTCCAAAAATGTGGCGCTTTATCCCCAAATCCCCAGTTAGAACAAGTAGTGATCATTTCATTTAGAACAAAAGAATTAATGTGAAACTTTCTGCATGTTTTGGGTCTACTTTTGTTTTTTAGGTAACACATGCAAAGCATTCTTAGAATGAGTGTGTAATATTTGCACTGTTCAGAATAGTGCAAAAACAGTTGCTCATTTGCAAAACTTCGGAATAGCTGCTTCTTAGGAATCCTGAGTGTTACATATTTAGTGTTTATGAAGAAGTGCTGTCTTTCCATGGTACTGATGCTATGCTCTCAGAGGTGGTACGAGGCAGGCTGGTATCTGACACTATGCCATCCTTGACTGGTGGCACATTAGATGCCACCTCCATTTCTCGGTCTCTGGGTTTGAAAACAGATGCCCTGCGTCGGCTCTAGAGCTCTTGGGCCGACGCGAGCAGTAGCATCAGCCTAAGAGCGCTGGCGCAGAGCCACCCTTGTGAACTCAACTGACGCAAGGGTGGTTTGGGGAGGAGGGAGGGTGGGTGGGAGGAACTGGGTGGTGGGTGGGCATGCTGGCCTGGGGAGGGAGGTGGGGTTGGGATGTGGCTAGTAGGCCGCATCTAAGGCTCTGTCCCCAGGTCACATGGCCCTGATTCAGGCTGCGTGGCTTCCTTGGCTCTGTGCCTGCTATATATATTTATGGGGAGCCCTTGGGAACCCTGTGGGGAGGCTGGAGCCTCCACTGGGGCAAGGGTGCGAACATGCCCTTGCCTGGGGAAGCCTCCCAAGCTCACCTAAGGTGTGCTGGATATGGCGCAGGCCCAGAGCTGTAGCTAATGAAAGTATAGCCCAGTGCAGAGGGCAAAATGTTGCCCCAGAAGTGACGTTACAACCGGTGCCCCGGAAGTAACATCACAGTTGTATTTTCATTTTCTCTGTTTTTTTTGGCCATAACGTTTGATTGAATGAAGATATTACACTCTGGTTTGTTTCATTGTATTCTGCATTAAATTACCTGTCCAATGATATATAACATGATGTTATTGTTCATACATACCATGATGTTTACCATTTTGGCCACTAGTGTCAAGCTCAAATTGTTGCCCCCATAAAGCTTGTTGCCCGGTGCAGTTGCACCCTCCTGCACAAAGAAAGCCTCGCCCCTGCGCAAGCCCACTGACCTCACCATTCCAGCACAATTTAGGATTGTGCTCTGAGACACACTACCCTATCGAAACGGGCTTAATAAGCTACAAACCATAAGAAACTTGTTGAAAAGGCCCACCAAGCCAATCATCCTGTTTCCCAAAGTGGCCCAGCAGTTGTCTCTGTGTAGCCAAAAGAAGGAGATGACAGCACACCCTTCTCCCAGGTATTCTCTTGCAACTTGTATTCACCATACCTGCTCTTGGAGGCAGCATATAGCTGTCATTACTATTAGCAAGTGATAGACTTGCTCAGTGGTTCAGTGTGATATATTTGATATACATGCTTTACTGTCTTTTCATACAATCCTATTCTTGTTTCTGTTGATTAATGTTGCAAGAGCATTATCAATAAACTCCACAGTGCATGCATGTGTTGCAGCACCAAAACTAAGATTTTCCCTGACTATGCACATGCGTTGTCACCAGATGGCACTCCCTGTCCACTTTGCACACAGTTGCAAAGAAATCATTTCCAAGTCTGAATGAAAGCAAAGTGCAAAGCACAGACTCTCATTTTATCTCCTTATATCCAATCACATTCTTGAGCAGCAGTTAAGGTACAAAACTCTGAGGAAGCTTTTGTGCTGCTAGCATTGCTGTAAATACCCTATATACCTAGCAAGTGTATCTATTGTCATTTATGAAATAAATAGTGTACAGGAAAAAATACTTAAAGCAGCAACTGCAGAGAACCTTTGTGCAAAAAGGTGCAATGATTCTGTATGCTGTGCTCTTTATATTTGTCTAAAAAATTGACACTCTAAATATGGAGTGCCCACTGTTAAACATTAACCAGATCTTATCTGTTATTTATTTTAGACCAGTGGTTCTCAAACCTTTTGCACCGGGACCCACTTTTTAGAATGGCATTCACGTTAGGACCCCACCAGAAGTAATGTCATGGCTGGAAGTGACATCATCAAGCAGGAAATGCCATCATTCTGACGTTATTAAATGACACTCCTAGAATGCAAACTGGATTGCAGCAATTGCCCAATATCCTTGGATGACACCAACCCTAGTGATGCCACTTGTGGGAAGTAGGGTGTTGTTTAACTTTTAAAGTGGGCCCCAGAATTTGGGGTGGGTGGGATCATGGAGAAGGAGACATGTGGGGGGCGAATAGACCCCAAAGTATGTATTCTTCTGCAGCTGCACCAAAAAGGCACATCTATATCCAGCAAACATGGGATGTGGTGGCGCTGTGGGTTAAACCGCTGCTGCTGAACTTGCTGACTGGAAGATTGACAGTTCAAGACCACATGATGGAGTGAGCTCCTGTCGCTTGTCCCAGCTCCTGCCAACCTAGCAGTTCGAAAGCACGTAAAAATGCGAGTAGATAAATTCCCCCACTTTGGTGGGAAGGTAATGGCATTCTGTGTACCTTGGTGTATGGTCATGCTGGCCACATGACCACGGAAACTTGTCCTCAGACAAATGCTGGCTCTTCAGCTCAATGGAGATTAGCACTGCCCCCTAGAGTCGGTTATGACTCGACCATTTGGTCGTGGGAAAACCTTTACCTTATATCCATCAAGGGATGAATGGAGGAGGGGCTTTGAGAAAGGAGATTTAAATCCCCTTTCATCTCCATATGCCTCCTGCCCCAGAATGGGTCTCCACAGACTTATGCTAGAGAGGGTAGTCTTCAGCATGCACCATTGCCCCAGATCCACCCCCTCCCGCAGCCTCCCTGACACTTCCCCCTTACAGCCAGTTTTGCTCCCTCCGTGCATCCACTGTCACCTCCCCACTTCACCCAGCATCTTACCTGGGTCAGCAGGTCCTTTTGGGTCCCCTGACGCAAGTGGAAAGGTTCTGGACTTCCTGCCAGGATTCAGGCTGCACACTACTCAGTGCACTGCCAGAATGCGCTTTACGGCTCTGTTTTAGCAGCTGTTGCCAGCAGAATGCTCGTTCTGATGGTGGTTTAGCCCAATAGGACTGGGCTATAAGTCTAAACAGACAGCCATCATGGCTCACACCTACAAGGAAGCCACACCCATGGACCAAAGTGTGTATGACCTAAAGTTGTGAGATGTGAACTAATGTGGTCATGAAGGTTCCCTATGCCCAGAATGCTAGGAAGTACATGAGTGATTATTTGCAAGGATCTTTGTTCTTTCTCTTTAGCCACGAAACCAGTGGGGAGTCCAATCCTGAACTGCCTGACCACTTGGGAGTGCAGCGGTAGCCAGACGGTTTCCACTGCATCCTGAGGCAACCGGGCAGCCAAGGGAGCCTCCGCGGTAAGGGAACAGAGTCGGCGACGGATCTACTTGCTTCTGCGCCGGCTGCTTAGCTGGCACAGAAGTGAGGGCCTCCGAATAAGGCTGTGCTGCCTTACTTGGAAGTCGAGAACTGGTGGTGAAAGTCACCGCCAGTCCTGTCTCTGCTCCACCCCTCCCCCGCTCAGGAGCTGAGTTACTGGTTTTGTTGGGGCTTCCAGAACTTAGAGCAAGCCAGGAAGCCTAGCAGAGTGTTCAGCCCCCCAGCTGCAGAATGACTGGCGAGGCAGCAGTGAGTAAAAGAAGGCAACAGACAAGTGTTTTACCTCTTTGAGAGACTTCTATTGAGTTTCAGGGAGCAAGCAGTTAGAGTAGTCAGCAAACGGTCCGAGGTCGGTTCACACAGTCAGACAGACAGAATAATAGCAATAGCAATAAATCAAACTGGTGCTGACGACGGCAGCAGTGGCGGAGGCAGCGGCAGCAGCTCCATTTCCAGCTCCTCCTCCTCCCACTTTCCACACACAACCCACACAGGGGAGGCATCTGGCCAGTCCCTATATACTGCCCTCCGCCTATCAGGGCAGAGCTAGGCAGAGGCGGATCTAAGGGGGGGCAAATCTGTAAGTGTTGCAAGAAGCCTTACCCTGTCATGTAAATCCCTCCTCTCCCTTGCTGCTGTAGCCAGTAAGCAACGCCAAGATGTTGCTGTTCCCTGTGAGGACTGGCTAAAACGGTGCAGGAGAGGAGTGATTTCCACTGCAAGGTAAGGCTTCTTGCAAAACTTAAGCTTTGCCCCCCCCTTAGATCCGCCTCTGGAGCTAAGTCACCGTTCTGGTGTCCGTGCTTGGCATTGCCACACACAGGTGCTCGGCATTGCCCTCATTGCAGCATATCAGCCCTGCATTTCCCCAGGTGCAAAAGTACCTCTGGCCTGGCCTCATGGCTGGCCATGTCAGTGCTGGCCACTTGGCCGAGGATGCAGCTGGCCAAGAGGGAGAGACATCGAGGATGGAGACTGAGGGCTTTTCTCAGGAGCAAAAAGTGAATCCCAAGAAGGGGTGCCAGGGGAGGGGCATAAAGTACCCAGCACCCTCCTCCTGCCTTTCCTCCCAGGGATCACAGCCAGCCACCCTCACAGGGCAGGTGCCTACCTTTTACTGAGTTCCTCATCAGCTGCTGGGGAATCTATATATAGGCACCTCTGGTTTCTACCCCACCCCTTCCTGCCTTTGCCCTTGTGCAAGTGATGCTCCCATTGCAGGCCCTGATCCTGGAGAGAGCCTTCTTTCCATGCCTGGTTGTCCTGCCAGCTCTGCTGGAAGATTGCTAAGGCCGTCTGCCATCCAGGCGCCTCACAGCAAATCCGGGAGTGGGGTGGGGTGCTGCATCATGCACCAATCATGTCAGCCAGCTGGGCTCACCCTAGCAGGCACAGCAGTGACTGCATTGCTGATTGGGTGGGTCACTGTGGCTGGGCCATGGAAAAGACTGCCTCCCACTGGGGGCTCTTCAGGATGACCCATTGTGGCTGGAAGTAAGGACCATCCTGGACAATAGCTAGTTATCCTTGCACAATGCTACTTAACAGATGGATGTCAGCACATGAAGTTGCTGACCGTCCAGGTCAGTGGTTCTCAAACTGTGTGTCAGGACCCTCTGGTGGGTCACAACCTGATTTTTGATAGGTTGCGAAACAGTGATGGAAAGATCAGATAATTCATTGCCTCAGTCCCTGAGGCTATTCAATAATCAGATACTGCAGTTGCTACTAACTCCGCAAAGAGCTCAGCTCATGCAGCCTGCAAGCGTATGTACATATATAGAGATAAATATTTGAGGGACATTTCTTCTGGTTATTATTACTTATAAATAAATAAATAATATAGATCTTTTTAAAATGCCTAGTAAACTTGGTGGGTTACTATAGAGTGTCTTTCAAACTGGGTCTAGGTAGGTGTCAAAGGCACTTAGGCGGGCTTGGAAAACTGATAAAACTTCTCTATCTGTTGATTATGCACCTGCCGCTGAAACAATGCTGTCCCTTGAAATGGGGGCATTGTTTGGTCCCCCCCCCCAGGTAAGATTTATTCTGAATGAATGCTGGGTTAATTGATGTAAAGGACATAGCTCATATCCCTATTCCAAGGGCTGACAATCGAAGGAGATGGGCACACAACGGCTTGTTCTCCTGGTTGGGGAATTCCGTAAGAACTGACAAGTCCACAAAATAGTATCCGGAAGTCAAAAGGAATAATTCAGCCAAGATGAAGCACATTTGACTTTCATTGGGCTAGGTATGCCTGACGTTTGCCAAGTTATCGAGCCTAAGCCTGAGCTGAAGCAACTTACCTAGTTTTCTGTTTGTTTTTGTGGATGCCTAAAGCATCTCCTGTTTGTGATAATGTGGGGGCGTTCAAAGCAAATACTGCTAGGGGCTCCTGTGTTCCCTCTGGCTGCTGTTGTTCCTGATCTGGTCACAAACAGGATGGCCTCTACATGGAGTGCCGTCATATGGATGTATGTTTCAGGGGTGGCCATGCAGTGTTTGACATATGCGAAATGGCTGCGGATTTGTTTTGGAACAGTGCATGAGCATTACTGCTCATGGTTTGAAACAAGCATGATTGACAGCTGGATCCATTTGTGTTTTCATGGACACATCCTCTCTGTGCCCTTTCTGGTTTTGAAAAAAATAAAAAACATGACATGCTTTCTACTTTCTTGCAAATATGATTCTATTCTGGAGTAATCTACTGCATTTTGCCGCCTAGACCAGAGTTGGGTTTTTAATTTTGCCAATAAAGAGGGGGGTGTTGGTCAAATGTTGTGAAATAATGATGAGGAATGGCTTGTCAAATGTGTGTGAGCATCTCCTGCTCATGGTCTGAGAGAAGCATGATTGACAGCAGGCTAAAAGTGAGCTGGAATCATGTCTGTTTTCCTGGACACATCCACTCTCACGAGTCTTGCTCTGTGCTCCTGCTGGTTTTGGAAAAAAATAAAAACACAACATGCTTTTTACTCAGTTCTGGTTGCAAAGATCATTTTATTCTGCAGCAACATTCAGCATCTGCTGCATTTTACTACCTAGGGCAGAGCTGGATTTATTATTTTGCCAATAAAGAGGGGGATGTTTTTCGAACTTTCTGAAATCATCATGAAGAAAGCTCTATTGAAGCTAATGGTTGGAGGCAGAGACAGGGGAATCATTTCTACAGCAGTTGCAGCTGCTGCCTCAGTTCCCTTTTCATTCACAGTCAGAACAGCCTTATGGGTAACCTGAGAAGAAACAAAAGGAGAAGTTAGTGCGTGGGGAGAATAGCATCTCAGAGGTAGGGAGACTGGGGCATCCTGCACCCACCCATCTTCTGCCTAGCCCCTGGATTCTCCCTGCCTGGTGCCAGCCAGGCAAAGAAAATAAGAAAATTGTAGCAGCAACAAAGGGAGGACTAGGTCAGAAGAAGATTATGTGCTGCTGATATCTCTACATCCCTATCTCCAATGATGCTCCATGCTTCTTTAAAAGGCATGGTGGAGGACCATAGAAGTGGAACCTTTCCTGCTTCGAACATATTTCTTGTCTAGCCACGTGGCAGAGGAGGAGGTGAGGGAACAGAGGTAGTGGCAGTGACAAGGGTGCGCAAATACAAAACAAACAAAAACCAGAATCTGAGTGCCACCTGTTGCTATGGGCTGGACTTCCAAGCTAATAGTGTTCAGATAATTCACTGTGCCTGAATAAAACACAGTCAGGACCGTGGTTAAAATCCTATGAAACCTTAATAGTAGGACACACTTTTTCTGACTTACTTTTGACACTTTCAGCTCACGGACCCCAGTGATTCCAGACAGGTCAGTTTGGTCGGAGAAGACATCAATGCCCAATGTGCTGAGGGGCTCCATCAGCTCATGAGTGGTAGAAATCATAAACCTTGGGATGTACACATCTGCAGTGTCCCTTAAGAAAATACAAAGAAGATGTGACAATTGTTTGAGTAAATAGATGAGATCTAACATAATCAACTAATAGATGAGATCTAACATAATACTTCATGGTTGTTGAATGGGTTTGTCAGCACCATTCAGTTTCTGCAGTTCAGAGGCTTCAGTTGGCACGAAATGCCACGAAATGGAGTCGCCTGCCTTCTTATGCAGTGTGTGTGTCATGAGAAGTACATTGCACCAGCTGATTGCACTTACACCAGTTTCATGCAGCTTCATGGGCTTCAAGCATGGGCTCAAAGCCTCCCTGCACCTCAGGTGGTTGGCCAAATGCTGTCCCCATTACCAGTTGATGTGCTAAGTTCTTCTCCTCAGATAGGAAAGGGAAGACAAAATGAAAGAGGAAGTATGGAGGAGAGGCCATCTTGCCCATTGCTCTCCTCTCCTCCCTGTGTCCTGTTCTGCTGAGTCAACGTATTCCTTTTCCAATCCAAAGGTTGGGAAGAGAAGAGAAGGCAATGCAATGCAGAAGGAGGCAAAGCCCCTGCCCACCTGCTCCTGAGGCTTCATGAATGGGCCAGCTATGGCAACAAGACGCTGATTTTGACTGATATCGTCACCCCAACTAAGGTCATGATTCCTGCTTACTTTAAGGGGCACACTTGGTATGTTGAAGTATATTCATTTGTCAATTAAAAAGCCCTTGAGCACAGCAGGTACAGGTGCATAGAATGTGCAGGAAGATTCTAGCTGGTTAGGAAAGGAAATAATAATAATAATAATACTTGGATTTATATACCGCCTTTCTTAGGTCACCAGATTTCTCTAATGACTATAACTCAAGGCGGTTTACATAGGCAGACTTTATTCAGAAACCTGAAGGTTTTTACAATTTTATAGAAATGTTCTATCTTTCAAGAACTACACACATACAGATGGATCTTTCCGGATTTAGTCCTTCTTTCTGGCCACCCGTTTGTCTTCTTGCTGGCTGATAAACAGCTTCCCTCCTCCCACCAGAGAAGCGGCTGAACTTCGGCACAACTCCCCCTCACACAAGGCAGCCGAAGCTCAGCTGTTAATCATTCGCAATTAACGAGGTCTGCTGCTCACGGAGACTTCCGGCTGTCCCGAACTGGCGACCTTCAGATCTTCAGCTCTTATCTTCAGGCAAATGGAGGCATTAACCCTCTCGACTAAATCTTCTGTGTCTTTCTGCCTTTCCTCTCTCCACAAACCTCTGTTGAGCTGTGGAACCTAGGAGGTTCTTGTGCTAGGCTAGCTGAAACCCTAAACAGGACATTTCCTTGTAACAACTTGGGGGCGCAATGTTGCCAATCTCCCACTTGTTTTCCTCATTAAAGTTTGGGATGGAGGCCTGGGAGGGCTGAGAAAGAGTGACTTTCCTATGCTAACTATGATGCTCCAGCACCCTCAGGTGGTGGGGTTTGCCACTGGATGACACTGCTCTCATAACTTTACTGGAGCAGAGCATTTGTGGCCGGAATGCATAGAGAAAATATTCCTATGATACACTGGCTGATAACCATGCAGCAGCTATTGCCTTTCTATTCATCACTAACCGTCTCCAAAAATATCTGGCAGCTATATCAGAGAAGTAAAGTAACACAATGCTTACCAGCGCACATGCTCTGTCCATTTCTTTACAGTGTCCACTGAGAGGGCGTCTTCTACCTGCTTGAGCTTTCCTTGGTCAGGCAGAATGAAAAGTGCTGTGACAGAGCTATTGTAGTCCATTTGTAGGACTGTGCAAGACAGCTCTGCATCAAAGTAGTATTTAAACCAGCCCATCCCGAACATCATTGGGATCTTGATGGTTGTTTCATTATTCACGAAGAAGTCCTCTTCTCTTGTCAACGTTGGATCAAAAGGCTTCTTCCAGTTGCCTTGAGAGAAAAGAAGGCATCCCAGTTATACTTGGGAGAGATTCCATGTCCAATTCAGGCACAAGAAATTATTCAACCTTCTGCTGCCTACCTAGGACAAATACGTCAGTCTCTGCACAAAATAACACAAGTCTGACAAATTGTAGCATTCAGAGGTAGTAAGGAATATCTCAGAACACCTGGCCTGAAAGCCACCGTTCTCCAGCATTAGATGAAACCACTGGATTTGAATGTATTATGAGGTTTGCTTCTGCCTGTTCAGTGCTAATTCACTTACAGCCCAATCCTGAGTAAGATTGGGCCAATACATGGAGGGATTTACATGGAAACAGTGTCCTGCTATTGGAAAACAGCTGGCAATGACAAATGAGCTATGGCACTGGTAGCTGTTTTGCAAGTGCTGCTATACGACGTGGTAGTGTCACAGCCTTGTTACCAAAGCCTGCTGCACCCACCAGTGGCAGTATGTCTATGTGCCTGTGGTGCAGACAGGGTTGGGCAGAGTATGTTAGGAAGGAAGCAAAAAACGGTAGTCGTTCTTCTCCAAACAGGCAGAAAACTGAAGGTGCTTATGGGCATTGTATGAGGGAATTGTAGGCTTTGTGAGGAATACTTTTACTGCACTTCCAAAGCGTACAACTCCCATAAGCACCTTCATCTCACTTCCTTCTTGTTTGGAGAATAGCTGAATTTCTGTGCTGCCTCAGAAGAAAGGGAAAAGGCTCAGTTTTTTTGGTTGGCTGTCTGTTGCTGTCTCAGAACATTTTCAAAGAACTTCATGCTTCCCCTAAATTTTACCCTTAGGGTCATAGCATGTTCTAATTTTCTTTGGCTTAAAACTTGTCCCTGACTTATCCATGAGATCGATTTATGAGATCGTGTTGGTTGTTATCAATACAGTGTTATCAATACTTGCTGGTTCTGTGTTAGTGTCACTGTGCTACCAGGCTAGTTCTTCAGGAACAGAATGAGGGATAAGATGAAATCAGCTCACTGTGGGCTCACCATTGTGGGCAATCCTAATCCAGCTTGTGGGCATTGGGCACATTATGTGCATGGGATGCAGACTGTGTCCAATTCACATCTTGCTATATCTGCTTGTTGTGAAAATTATGCCCCTCCCTCTCTCATAGTTTACCTTTAAAGAAGATGTAGTTAACTATCACCAGTGCTGTTTCTGGATCAAGACCCTTGACTAATTCTGTGATTTTCCCATGGGTTTTCTTCTCTACATAATCGTTGATCACTTTCGCAGCTGTACTGGGTTCCTGGAAATTTACGGTCGATACTTCAGCGTCATAGGAATCATTGACATCATTCAAAAATGTCTGCAGTGGCTTTAGGTCCTCCTTGATGAACAAGGCCTGCCCGATCTCAATGAGGATCTGATCATCTGCACGGGTCAGCAGATAGAAGAGGCTATGAAATCCTTCATGGATGTCCCTCTCCGGGATTTCTGTCAGGTTAAAGCCAAGGCCTTCTAGAATCTGCGTGTGAGTGACAGATCTGGCCCCGAGTGAGAGCAGCGCAAGGGTGGTTGAGATACTGATGGGTGAGAAGAAAATATTGTTTCCAGGCGATGTGGAAGCACACTGCTTATAGATCTTAATTCCAAAGTCAAGGATTGCGGGATATAACTTTGCCTTGGACACGTTGGTGATGTTGTGCTTATTTTCATGTCCATTGTGGTGGTGGTGGTGATGGTGGCTGTGGGCCACTGAAGCAAGGCCAACCACCAAGCAGAGATAGAGAGCAGAATTCATTCTTCTTGTCAATGATTCTGTAAAGAGAGAAGGAGAGGATCTGTATCAAGTCAAAGGCCCGCCTACTCCATCGTCCCATTTCCAACAGTGAGCCACCAGTTGTCTCTGAGTGGCAATGTCTAAAGGAGGCGATGACTGCATACGCTTCTCCCAGTTATTCCCCTGCAACTGGTATTTACCATACCTGCTCTTGGAGGCAACCTATAGCTGTCACGACTATTAGCCAGTAATAGTCTAATTACTATTTGTCCTCCGTAAACCAACAGCCATATATCTCATCTCCATGCTTCACTGTGTTTTCACACAATCCAACTCTCATTTCAGTCGATTCATGTTGCAAGAGCATTAACTCCACAGTGCATGCATGCATTGCAGCAAGAACACTCAGATTTTCCCTGACTATGCACATGCTTTGCTACCAGATCGCACTCCCTGCCCACTTCACACATGGTTCCAAAGAAATGGTTTCCAAATGAGAATGAAAGCAGAGCAGGCTCTCATTTCCCCTCCTTATAACACAGTGCGTACAACACAGTAAAGTATAAAGCTCTGTTGAAAGCTCTTTTTTCTGAGAGTGCTTCTGTAAACACCCTACATGCCATGCAAGTGCAGCTGAAGGGATGTGGCTGTTCAAGCAGGAGAATTCAGAATTGTTGAGTAATGCACAGATTTAAAGCATGACTCTTACTTTTCCTTGATAGGACCAGTCATCCAAAAGCAATTTTATCCGCTCATTAAGGTAGATTCATACCTGGAGGTGGATCTTAGCACTCAGTTTTGCAAGCAGCCTCTCCCGCTCCTGTTCAGAGCCATTTCCAGCGGCTAGAGCAAAATGGAGGGTACATTGGCTATGAATGGCTCCCAAAAAGAGGGGGAGTGGCTGCTTGCAAAACTGAGTGCTGTGATCCCCCTCTAGATGTGCCACAGCACTAAGGAGATGGAAGTGTAAAGGGACCGGCATTATCAAATAAATAGTGCACAAGAAACAATACTTACAACGGCAATTGCGGAGAAGCTTTGTGCTTTCGAAAGGGTGAAATGATTCTGTATGCTCTGCTCTTTATACCTTTTCAAAGACTGACACTTCCAATACGGAGTGTTCACTGTTAAACATTAAACAGATCTGTTGAAGTCTTTAGACAGGATTGTGAGCCACACTGACCATGCTTGGAGTGGGGTAGAGCAGCTTCTGCTGCAGACGCCTGGCCCCAAGAGAGGTGCAGGAATCAATGTGGTGGCCTTGGGACCTCTCCCAACTGAGCCATGACAAATAATTGCTCACGTGGTTTCGAGAATTGTGGGCATCTGAGGAATTTTCAACACCCCACTGTCTGACCTCCCACAAACTACAGGCCGTACTGTGAAATCTTAAACTTACTTCTGCTATACTTAGAAGTTATTATTAGTGGGAGGGGAGCAGCTTTCTTTCTGCTTTGGGGGGTGGGGGCTAGAAGGAGTGAGGGGAGCTCTGATACTCTGTGTTCTGAGGTGTCCAACAACCAGGACGCTCACTAGAGCAGTGATGGCAAACCTATGACACGTGTGTCAACGGTGACACACCACAACGTTTGGGGCGACGCACCAGCGTTCATCAACCCCTGTCAAAAACTGCGTTTATTTAACTCATTTTTCAGTTTTGTAATTGTTTGCAGTTTCTTTCTGTAATACATAGCACCACACGTGATTGGACTGTATTTTTTGTTTCAATAAATTAATAAATATAAAGAATTGTTTCTCTTTTGTTTGGGAGGGGGCTTGACATGCCAGCAGACTCAAGTTAAGCATTTTCCGAAGTTTTGACACACCAAGCCCAAAAGGGTTGCCATCACTGCACTAGAGGGTCTGTGTAGTAGCATTCATATTTCCGTTGTTCCTACCCACACACATTTGTGTTGCATTGACAGCAAGGGAAGGCAGGAGGGCTGGGCTGCTTGCTTCCCTGACTCAGTATGTCATTTTTGGGCTGGTTGGTTTCCAGAGAGGGTGGGGCTATTGGATATTTCTTGTTGGTGATGGGGGAAAGCAGAGTAGGGTAAGCAGCGGATTCCCCCTTAGGACATCACCTCACGGGAACCTCCCTCACCCAGGCTGACTGCTGTTAACAAAAGACACATGAGGCAGAGGCTTGGTAAAGATGCAAAAAGAAAGGTTTACTCACGGTTCCATCCAGTGCATATCTACAGCGTCTGATTAGGATCAGAGGTACAACGAACACTTAGAAGGCAAGGCCCTAGAGCTGCATCGCCATGCATGGAGGTGTGCTGAAGATGGCGGGGGCATCAGAGCCCTTGGTATGCACATCTTATCAGCTTGGTGGTCAGAGGACAAAAAGGACGTTCTCAGAGGAGAAGGGAATAAGTTCAAGGCCACACCCCCGCAGGAATCACAGAGAGGACAGGTAAGAAGAGTCTAGGTCACAGGACATCACATTTTCCCCTTTTAGAGATTAGACTGCCCCCTCTAGACAGCAGACAGAGTTGTGCCAACTCCAACAGGGGCACCTTTGCCACTGAGCAAAGCAGCAGTGTTACAGAAATTCTTTCTTATTTTTGACAGTATATTTATTTCCATCAATCTACCTATCATTCCAACATGCACAGAGGCAGGCCAGAACTAGTACAGACATGAGGTTCCCCTTACGCACACTGTGTCCTAGTGCATGAATACAGTCACTGTTAAAATCCATATTAGGACTGATTTATTAATGACATTACCCATCTGTATCAGCCTGTAGAAGGCAGACTTTGAACAAAGAAACTTTTTCAAGGATACAATGGCATCATCCCAATCCACATAATTTCCCAGTGTGGAATCTATTGTTTCCATGGCATGTTAGGACTAGTCAGGTCTGACACTCTGATATATTGCATACACACGCACGCACACACACATGCAAATATACAAAGAGATAGATAGACCTTACTGTATTACATTGTGATGGAGATGAAGTTGTTTTCGGAAGGTAGGCATGGTAAAGGGTGGGGGTTAAACCACCCAGCACCCCTAGCAGGCTCAGCAGTGACTGCATTGCTGATTGGGTGGGTCACTGCGGCTGGGCTGCGGAAAAGTCCGCCTGCCACTGGGGGTTCTGCAGGATGACCCATTACGGCTGGAGGTGAGGAACACCCCGGACAATAGCTATCTATCCTTGCATAATGCTACATATCAGATGGATGTCAGGACTAGAAGGAGCTGACAGTCCAGGTCAGTGGTTCTCAAACTGTTTGTCGGGACCCCCTGGTGGGTCACAACCTGATTTTTGATGGTGATGGAAAAGGGTGATGGAAAGATCAAATAACTAATTGCCTCAATCCCTGAGGCTATTCAATAATCAGAGACTGTAGTTGCTACTAACCTTGCAAAGAACTCAGCTCCTGCAGTTTGCAAGCATATGTACATAGTGATATAGTGATAAATATTAGGAGGACTGGTAATAATATAATGTAGAGCTCCTTTTTTAAACATCTGATAAATATAGTAGGTCTCAATAGAGTGTCATTTTAAAAGTAGGTCCCAGTTTGTCTGGACACAAACATCATGACTTCTATATGGAGTGATTTCATATTGGGTGTATTTTTCAGGGGTGGCCATGCAGTTTGGCATGTGTGAAATGGCTGTTGATTTGTTTCAGAACAGTGTGTGAGCATTTCCTGCACATGGTTTGAAAGAAGCATGATTGACAGCGGGCGAAAAGTGAGCTGGAATCATGTCTGTTTTCCTGGACACATCCACTCTCTTGAGTCTTGCTCTGTGCTCCTTCTGGTTTTGGGGAAAAATAAAAACACAACATGCTTTTTACTCAGTTCTGGTTGCAAAGATCATTTTATTCTGCAGCAACATTCAGCATTTGCTGCACTTTACTACCTACGGCAGAGCTGGATTTTTTATTTTGCCAATAAAGAGGGGGATGTTGGTCAAACTTTCTGAAATGATAATGAGGAAAGATCTCTTGAAGCTAATGGTTGGAGGCAGAGACATGGGAATAATTTCCATAGCAGTTGCACCTGCTGCCTCAGTTCCCTTTTCATTCACAGTCAGAACAGCCTTGTGGGTAACCTGAGAAGAGACAAAAGAAGGAGTCAGTGTATGGGGATGTGAAAGTGAAGCCAATCATTCTGTGCGGAAGACAGCATCTCAGAGCGCAATCCTACCCAGCGCTGGAATGGCAATACCGGCCGGCCATCGCCATATCTGACGCTGGGTGGGGGGAGGCTGGAGCCTCCCATGGCAAGGGATCATGCGCTCTCTTACTGTAGGGGAGGCTCCAGCCTCCCCTATGCGCTCCTCGGATCTGCGCCCATTAAAGAGCGGGCGCAGATCCGAGGAGACAGCGTGGCCCAAATTGGGGCTACGCGGCCTCTGGAACTGGCTTAGGACCACCTCCCAAGCCCATCCACGTCCCACCTTCTCCCTGCCCACCCTCTCCCTCCCTCACCCAATCCCTGTGGTGCATTGGCACGGAGCTTCCCCTGCGCCAGCCACCTTCGGCCAACGCAGGAGAAGCGCACCGTTGGCGCTGTTGGGCCAACGTTACTCATAGCATGGGCTGGAAAGCGGGAGCGCTGACACGGTGGTGGTGATGGGTGTCCCTGCGTCAGCGCTCCGCCTTTTGCGTCGACGCAAGAGGGCAGGTAGGATTGCGCTGTCCAATGAAAAGGTGAAACGGAGCACTCTGTAAAGAGAACTTTGCATTCATTCCTTTTCAGAGTACCACTTTTGACTACGTTGGGGAGTCAGTGACTTTGTTGTGACAGAATGACATCACTGATGTCCATGAACAAAATCATGTGGATTGCCACAGCCAATCCACAGAATAAGGCTGCAAATAGTAGGGAGTATACCCCACTGAACTAAGTGTCCTGCACAGGCCTACTTCTGAGCAAGAATTAGAATTTGGCACTGCAGCAAGATTTGGGTCGAGTCCTAAGTTTCCACCCCCTAAAACTAGACTTGGACATGAGTCCTTGTGCATGTTTGGGGTGACTCCTCCCCCCCCTGAAATTCGCAATTCATTTGGACTCAAGTTAGAGTCTTTTGTGAAGCAAGCCACAGGCAGCACAAGTCATGCCAGGGCATGGAACAAAAGGGACTGGGCAAGGCAGGAGGGGGCAGGCCGGGCAGCATGAGGTGACAGGAATAGCAATCGGGGACAGGGTTGTGTGCTGTAGCTGGAAGGCTTATGTTCCCAATACAACCCAATCCTTTGCAGCTCTGCTCAGAAGTAGTCCCACTGCAGGTTCCTAGAACCCGTGAAATCACTAGGAAGGAACCAGCCATTCCCTGCCTCCTCTTTTTCCCCCTCCCTGGGCTTCTCCAGCCAAACCTAAAGCAAGACACCTTTGAGCTCCTCCTTCTGCCCTTCCTTGTCCAAATTAAATCATCAGACTGCCCATCCTTCCACCAATGATCATAGGTTCCTTCAGATATGGACAAAAGAGGCTGCTCCTGCCTACCTCCCCTCTTTGATGCAGTACACATTAACCCTTCCCTGCCTCCTGGCTGGAACTGTTAGCTTTTAGATGGCCCGATGAGGTCTTCCACGCCACAAAAAAAGTAAGCAAGAATACCCAGTCTCACGAGTTTTCAGACACAAGTTTTTCAGATTTATTCTTGTCACGCCCAAGTCCTTGACACGAGTGACTTGAGGCTATATGAGTTAGCAAAAAACATGAGTCCCGAGACTCGAATGCCCATCCCTTTTTGTCACTCAGGCTCATGCTGGATACAGGAGCAAAGGAAAATTCAAAGCAAAGGAACATTCAACAGCCACCCTCAACAGCCACCCACCCTCCATAGACCCAACCAACAGTTTTCTGACTTACTTTTGACACTTTCAGGTCACGGGCCCCAGTGATTCTAGACAGGTCGGTTTGGTCGGAGAAGACATCAATGCCCAATGTGCTGAGGGGCTCCTTCAGCTCATGAGTGGTAGAAATCGTAAACCTTGGAAGGTGCACGTTTGCAGTTCCACTTTAAAAACAATACAAAGAAGATGCAGCAATTACTTACTCAGACTAATAGATGAGGTCTAACATAGTACTTCATAGTTATTGAATGAGTTTGTCAGTTTCTGCCATTCACAGGCTTCAGCTGGGGTGAAATGGAGCCACCTATCTTCTTAGGGGGGATGAGTCACAAGAAGCACATGGCACCAGTTGACAGCACTTGCACCACTTCCATGCAGCTTCCTGGGCTCCAAGCAAGGCAGGCTCAAAGCTTCTCAACATTTGAGGTGGTCTACCAACTGCTGTCCCCCTTTCTAGGTGTCCCCCCTTTCTAACCCATTACTCTCCTCTCCTCCATGCTTCCTGTTCTGCTCTGTCCCCATCTTCCTTTCCCAATTCAAAGGTTGGGAAAAGGAGGCAGTGCAGTGAAGACAAGGAGGGGGCAGACATTGGTGAAGGTCCTGACCATTTGCTCCCTGAGGTCACATGGATAGGCTAGCCCTGGCCACAAGACCCTGATTTTGACTGATAGTCATCCCAAGTAAAATCATGCTTCTTGCATCCCCTAGGCCAGTGTTATTCAAAATGTGGGTCAGGACCCACAAGGTGGGTCACAACTTGATGTTAGGTGGGTCGCAGAAAGCTGGGAGCAGCCATCTTGGAAACTGCAGACCTTACTCTTGTTCTATTCCTTTTGTGAGTGTTAACAGTTTGAATTTTCAAGTGAGGGTTTTTTTAAAATGTTGTTTTTAGTTCAGGGATTTTACATCATACTTTGTCCTAATCCTGCTTTCTGTCAGGGATGTTTCATGGTTGTACAATTGCTGCAGTCCAAGAATGCCAGTTTGCATTTCAGGAGTGTCATTTGATTATGTTACAATGACAGCACTTCCTGCTTGACGTCACTTCCTGCCACAACATCACTTCCAGGTTAATGACATCACTTCTGGTGGGTCCCGACACAAGTGCCATTCTAAAAAGTGGGTCGCGGTCGAAAAAGTTTGAATACAACTGCTCTAGACGGCTCCCTAGTATGCTGAAGTAAACTCATTTGTAAATATAAAAGTTCTTGAGCACAGCAGATGCAGGAAGCACAGAAGCCAACAGGAAGACTCAGTCTGGCAAGAAAAAGAAAGACATGTCTTTTTGCCTTTCCTCTCTCCATAAACCCCCGATGCTACAGCAACCTTGAGTGGTGTGGTTTACCACTGGATAACACTGCTCTCATAACTTGACTGGAGCAGAGCAATTGTAGTCTGAATGCACAGAAAAGGTTTTCCTATAATATACTGGCCAATAATCATGCAACTGCTAGGATCACTCAGGTTTACCTTTCTATCACTGACTAACCATCTCCAAAATTATTTAGCAACTATATCGGAGAAGTAACACAATGCTTACTGGTGCATATGTTCTGTCCATTTCTTTACAGTGTCCACTGAGAGGGCGTCTTCTACCTGCTTGAGCTTTCCTTGGTCAGGCAGAATGAAAAGTGCTGTGACAGAGCTATTGTAGTCCATTTGTAGGACTGTGCAAGACAGCTCTGTATCAAAGTAGTATTTAAACCAGCCCAGCCTGAACATCATTGGGACCTTGACGGTTGTTTCATTATTCACGAAGAAGTTCTGTTCTTTTGTCAACTTTGGATCAAAAGGCTTCTTCCAGTTGCCTTGAGAGAAAAGAAGGCAGCCCAGTTACACTTGGGAAAGATTCCATGTCCAATTCAAGCACAAGAGATTATTCAACCTTCTGCTGCCTACCTAGGAGAAATAGATCAGTCTCTGCACAAAATAAAAAGAGACAGGACAGTTTCTGCACAAAATAACACACATCTGACATGTAGCATTCAGGGGCAGAGGAAGAATATCTCACTCCCTCAGAACACTACCCCTGGCCTGAAAGTCACCATTCTCCAGCATTAGGTGAAAACGCTGAATTTGAATTTGTTAAGAGATTTTACTCTGTCTGTCATACAGGTGCTGATTCACTTACAGAAAGTAGTGAAATTCAGGGGGTTCGCCCAGGTTCTATAGAATTGGTTGTTAAATGGCCGGGCCCCGCCCACTCACTTACCTCAGCTGGCTTTGGGTTGTTGGTTTTGGCTCTGGCTATGACATCATAGAACCGGTTGTTAATTCATTTGAATTGCACCACTGCTTACAGACCAATCCTAAATTGGATTGGGTCAGTGCATGGAGGGGTTTATGACAGTGAAACAGTGTTCTGCTATTGGAACAGTCATGAAAATGGCTGGTAATAGCAAGTGCGTCATGCCACTGGTAGCTGTTTTGAGAGAGTTGTCTGCAAGAGGCAGCCATGTCACAGCAAGGGTGTGCAGAACATGCTAGGGTGGGGGGAATGATGCATTGTACAGGAAGGGAGGGGTTGAAACAGGGAGCGGAAATCGGTGGCAGAGACTTGCACCAGTACCCTCGTCCCATTTCCCCCCCCCCATTCCATCTTCCTTACTCACCTCAGACCTGTGCTAGCAGAGTAACTGGTGCAGGTCTGAGGGGACCCATTGGGCTAAGTAGGCATACTCATTGTGAATTGTCCCCGTGAATTCCCTTATTCTCTGGGAGGAGGAATAGGGGGTCCATTCGAGACCTCTGGGTATGCCCTCCTACTCCAGGAGGCAGGGCCGGCAAACAACTCTGAGGCATCTCCCTGTAGGGGGCGGGATGCCCCCAGTCCGGCCTTGCCTCCTTAAGGGACAGGGCGGTGATAGCTGAGCTCAGAGCAGCTCAGCATGTGCGATTGAGGCTATTTTCCTTTGCTACTTAATTTTCTTCCTTTCTTCTTTTCTCCCTGTGCTGTCCTCTGTATACCTCTTCCTCTCTCCCTTGTGTGTCTCCCCTGTTTGGCTGCGGAGGATCGCCGGGTGGGAGAGAGGTCCGTTGAGGCCTCCCACCAGGCCTCTGAGGCAGAGGACACCTTCGCCCTCAGCGCGTGCAGCGCGAGGGCTTCCTTTTGGCGCCAGGAGGAGCGGTCGCTGGGTTCCCAAGCGGCCTTCAGCCCGGTGTTTCGCCCGCCTCCCGACAACATCTGGGATGCGTCTGCGCCCCCCTGGGAGGGCTGCGGTGCGTCTTTTTTCTATTTCGCCGTGGCGGCGGCAAGGGAGAGGGCGGCGAGCGCGGACCCCGGAGCGTGCGTGCGCCGCCGGTTCCCGAGTGGCCTTCGGCCCAGGGCCTAGACTCCCTTGCGAAACGCGTCTGCGCCCCCTGGGTCATTTCAGCCCAATGTATACGACTCTCTGTGTATCTGTGCGTGTATATAGAGGTGGGAGAAAACAGTTTTATTCTTTTCACAAAATTTTGTGTTTTCCAAAAGTTAGAAGTGCATTGCTATGTGTTTCTTATTCAAATTGTATATTATAATTATTTAAAAGTGTACTAGGTAGGTGAAATAAGTGGTATAGTACAGCTACAACCAATATCTTTGCAGCTCCCCCCAGTTAAATAATAAAAACCCAAATTGGAGTGTTTTGGGGGGGGGCAGATCTTGCTTTTTTCCCCCTACAAAAATGAGAAGTGCAGACTGGTGTTATGTTACATAAGGTTGGTTCTAATTGTTTTCTCCCATCTCTAAGAAAGACTGGAGTTCATCTCTCGCAATTGGGCAATGATTTGTTCTTACGCAATTTGCAGCAGGGCATTATATTAAGGATTTTATTTTGAATGGGTGGGGGAAGGCCAAGCGCTAGGCTGACCTTCCCTGTGGCAGGAAGTGCGCATGGTTGGGTAGGCTAGAAGTTATCTCGGTGTCCAAACCAAGGCAGTAAGGTTGGGGGGTTAAGGCGGGCGCTCTGATGATGCTTGACCGGCTCGAGGAGGCGGTCCGCTGGCTCCCTCCAACTGAGTAGTCTGGGGCCGTGAGATTCAACCTGCAGGCCGGACTGCTTGACTGCCTTGCCCCCAATGGGGGCGGCAATGAAGGGCCGGTGCAGTCAACGACTGAGGCCGGCCTCGAGTCGGGTGGTCACCCTACGAGATGGGGGAGATAGGCGGCTAGGTCTGCTTCCCCAGTTAGGACCTGTGCACAGTTTTGTTAGTGATTATTGGTACCTGCTGCAAATTGTAAAAAGTTAATAAAGTGGCCTTTTTACAATTTATTTATTTATTTATGGGGGTGTCGGGCTACTAGAATTTGAAGAATCTCAAGCACAGTATGGACGATAATGAAGTGAGTTCAAGGGATATTCCTGGGCAACGTAATCCTAATGCGCAGCGTTGATGCAATGGGGTTGTGTTGGCACTACAGCAACGGGACTGGTGTTGCAGGCTGGCGGAAGGGAGGCGCCATGTTAGGATGGGGGAGTGAGTGAGTGGGAGGAGGGCGGTTCTGGGTGGGACGTGGGCAAGCTGACAGGCATGCCAGCCCGGAAAGGAGGCAAGCCTAGGATTCAGCCATAGAGCTAAATCCTAAGCTGGTCCGAGAGGCCACGCGGCCCCGATTCAGGCTGTGTGGTCTCCTTGGATCTGCGCCTGCTACAGGTGCCAATCCATGTAGCGCAACAGGGAGGCTGGAGCCTCCCCTCCAGTAAGGGTGGGAACGTGCCCTTGCTGCAAGGAGGCTCCAGCCTCCCAGAAGCAGCGTTGGATATGGCGCAGGCCTGTCGGCGTTGCCATTCTGACACTGCTTAGGATTGCGTTCTAAGTTAGTCACTTTGGATGCAAATTATGCTCCTGGGGCATTTTAATGGGATTTACAAGTCTGGCATCTGGAGCACCAGAAT
This sequence comes from Lerista edwardsae, assembly GCA_029204185.1. Taxonomy (NCBI): domain Eukaryota; kingdom Metazoa; phylum Chordata; class Lepidosauria; order Squamata; family Scincidae; genus Lerista; species Lerista edwardsae. Next base: position 3,068,127 of record JAJKFI010000033.1, read on the forward strand.
TACAACTGCTATGCCGACCAATTGTGACCAATGTTGTGACCAATGCTTCTTCAGGATGTCAGGAGGATCATTGGAGAGAACTTACACTCTATCAGTACCAGGCCCATAGTGTGTGTGCAGCAGCTGCTGTGATGGTGCATGGGCCAGACCTGCCTTGCAAAGGCCGGCAGTCCCAGGCATGCACCAAAAACCTTCAATGGTCCCACCAGGGAAGTAAAGTCAGAGGAGGTTCCATTCTGGGGTGCTCCAGCCGAGGATCAGGGTGGGGATTAGGACCACTCAGGGGTGTATTGCAGTCAGAGGCGGATCTACAGGGAGGGCAAAGCTCTAAGTGTTGCAAGAAGCCTTACCCTGCCATGTAAATCCCTCCTCTCCCTTGCTGCTGTAGCCAGTAAACAACGCCAAGATGTTGCTTTTCCCTGTGAGGATTTGCTAAAACGGTGCAGGAGAGGAGTACTTTCCACTGCAAGGTAAGCCTTCTTGCAAAACTTAGAGCTTTGCCCTCCCTTAGATCTGCCTCTGATTGCAGTGGATGGATCTGGGTGGCAGCAATGGAAACAATATCCTATGCCCACCACCTTGGGTTCAAAACAGCATCTTGGACACACTGTGAACTATGCTAACCAAAGCAGGCCCATTGGGGCCAAGGCAGCAGTAGAGTAAAAGAAAAAAGAAAAGAAAAAAGCCAAAACCAGGTTTGCTTACACTGCTGCCTAGTCCCAGCCAGCTCAAAGCATGCTAAAATGGGGTGCTAGTGCTACTACAAGCTCTGGGCCGGTCCACGATATGACTGGGCAGAAAATGGTATAATTTGAAAATCCACTGAAGGCTAGTTCTCATAACCAAGCTTACAGGCTGAAACACAGAAATAGTTATCTGTGCTACCAGGCTAGTTCTTCAGGAACAGAATGAGAGATAAGATGGAAGCCACTCATTGTGGGCTCACCATTGTGGGCCTTCCCAATCCAGCTTGTGGGCATTGGACACATTGTGTGCATGAGATGCAGAGAGTGTCCAGTACATCTGCTTGTTGTGAAAATTATGCCCCTCCCACTCTCATAGTTTACCTTTAAAGAAGATGTAGTTAATTATCACCAGTGCTGTTGCTGGGTCAAGACTCTTGACTAATTCTGTGATTTTCCCATGGGTTTTCTTCTCTACGTAATCGTTGATAACTTTCTCAGCTGTACTGGGTTCCTGGAAATTTACGGTCGATACTTCAGCATCATAGGAATCATTGACATCATGCAAAAATTTCTCCAGTGGCTTTAGGTCCTCCTTTATGAACAAGGCCTGCCCGATATCAATGAGGATCTGATCATCTGCACGGGTCAGCAGATAGAAGAGGCTATGAAATCCTTCATGGATGTCCCTCTCCGGGATTTCCGTCAGGTTAAAGCCAAGGCCTTCTAGAATCTGCGTGTGAGTGACAGATCCGGCCCCGAGTGAGAGCAGCGCAAGGGTGGTTGAGATACTGATGGGTGAGAAGAAAATATTGTTTCCAGGCGATGTGGAAACACACTGCTTATACATCTTAATTCCAAAGTCGAGGATTGCGGGATATAACTTTGCCTTGGACACGTCGGTGACGTTGTGCTTATTTTCATGTCCATTGTGGTGGTGGTGGCTGTGGGCCACTGAAGCAAGGCCAACCACCAAGCAGAGATAGAGAGCAGAGTTCATTCTTCTTGTCAGTGATTCTGTAAAGAGAGAAGGAGAAGCACTTTTTGAACACAGTAGTGCAAAACAGTTGCTTGTTTTCAAAACTTCAGAAGGGAATGGCTGCTTCTTAGGAATCCTAAGCTACGTATTTACAGCCCAAGCATATGCATGTTTACTCAGAAGGAAGTCCCATTTATCCTATGGGTCTTACTCCCAGGTAAGTGTGGCTAGGATTGCTGCCATAGTGATGATAAAGAAGTGCTCTCTTTCCATGGTGTTGATGCTGTACTAGCAGGTAGCACAAGGCATGCTGGCATCTGAGGCTTATGCCAAGTGCTGGCACCCTTGCCTGGTGGCACATTAGCTGCCACCTCTACTTTTTGCTCTCTGAGTTTGAAAACAGGATGGAAAAGGAATTGTAAAGGGAAGGAGAGTGGTGGGCTAGATTACTGAGGCTGCAGTCCTATACACTGCAATCCTCTGCACAACCTGGGAGTAAGTCCCACTGAAATTAATGAAACGTACATCAGAGTAGACATGCATAGGATTGTGCTGTGCGACACACTGCCCTTCCATGAAGGGCCTGATCTGCTACAAGCATGAGAACCTTGCTGGATCAAGTCAAAGGTTCACCCATCATTCCATGTCCAATGGTGGCCCTCTAGTTGTCTCTGTGGCCAAAAGGTGGCGATGACTGCATACCCTTCTCCCAGTTATTCCCGTGCAATTGGTATTCACCATACTTGACCTTGGAGGCAGCTGTTATGACTATTAGCTAGTGATATATTTCTCTACTGTGATCCAACAACCATCTATTTCATCTCCATGTTTCACTGTCTTTTCACACAATCCGACTCTTGTTTCAGTCGATTCATGTTGCAAGAGCATTTTCAATAAACTCCACAGTGCATGCATGCATTCCAGCACCAAATCTCAGATCTTTCCTGACAGTCCACATGCTTTGTCACCAGTTGGTACTCCCTGTTCACTTTGCGCACCGTTGCAAAGAAATAATTTCCAAATCCGAATGAAAGCAAAGCACAGGCTCTCATTTCTCCTCCTTATATCCACACCCACTTTTGAGTGCATACAAAACTCTAAGGTACAAAACTCTGATAAAAGCATTGCTGTAAACACTCCACATGCCTAGCAAGTGTATCTAGTCAAGAATGGGGTCTGATAGAACAGGAGAATGCAGAATTGTTGCACAGTGTACATATTTTAAAAAGTATGGCTCTTACTGCTCCTTGATAGGACCAGTCATCAATAGGCAATTTTATCAGCGCACTAAGGCAGATGCGTACCTAGAAGGGGATCACAGCACTGAGTTTTGCAAGCAGCTCCTTCTCCTTTAGAGCACTAAGCAGACAGAAGAAATACTTACAATGGCAAGTGGAGAGAACCTTTTTGCTTTGTTCTTGCTTTGAAAAAGGTGAAATGATTCTGTATGCTTTATACCTGTCCAAAAACATGAAACTTTCACTTGAAACATGCAATGTCCCCTGTTAAACATTAACCAGATATTTACTTTAGACAGGATTGAGAGGCATGCTAACCACACTGGCAGGAGTGGAGGGGTGCATTTTCTGCTTTCAGAGGCCTGGCCCCCAGAGAGGTGCAGGAATCAATGTGGTGGCCTTGGGAACAAAGGGTCGAACAAAGGGTCACTGAGCCATGGCAAATAATTGCTCACATTGAGCATTGGAGGGATTTTCATCACCCCACTGACTGACCTACTACAAACTACCAGCCATACACTGAAACCAAAAAAGGGTGAAGGTCACATGAAAAGGGATTCCAAGTAATATGTGCATACCAGAGCACCTACTGACACTGTAAGCCCTCTGCATGGTAGGCTGAAGAGGTTCATGTTGCCCACACTATCACTGCAGCTCCTTTGCTTGAGAGTGCAATCCTAACCTGGAGTTAGATCAGCACAGTTAGGCCAGCAAAGTTTGGCCGGCACAAGGGACATCGTAAAGCATGTTTGGACCACTCTTGGAGAGGCCAGCACACAGATGTGTGCCAACCTCCCTGTGGAGGTCCAAACACGCTTTACGGTGGCCCTCGTGCCGGCCAAACTTTGCTGGCCTAACTGTGCTGACCTAACTCCAGGTTAGGATTGCACACTGAATGTCAGCCCAATCTTACCATCGGTCCTGTAAATAGGTACCTTGCTGGTCTTTGCCCTTGCACTCCAGGCAGCACATGAATAGCTGCTGCACATCTTAAAGGAAGTAACAGAAATAAAATAAAATATTGACTATGTGACACTATGTGCTATAACGGCAAATTTTCAGTTGACAGGGCTGGGAAGAAATTTTGCTGGCAGTACCAAAAAAGACCCCAAAGGACGTGGGGTCTTCACTCTCTTCAAGCAATGTTGATTTTGTTATTGTCCTGTATGTGATTACACTCCTCCGTGTGAACGATGCTGAATCTCTTCAATATTAACTTCAAGTTTAAATCCCTATTTCAACATTTCAACAGTGAATTTTCTTGTAGGTTTCACAAATCTATTTGCTTTGTTTGCTCACAAAATAATTGCATTAAGGTTGTTGTGGGCTATAAATAGGGTTACCAGATACAAATGGGGACAGAGCAACCTTTGCATAGAAGAGGGCACGGGCATGGGCTGCTTTTTAAACCCTTCCATGATGAGCTGCACCAGCCCACATTCTCTTTTATACAATGGTTAAAGGTATAGGCACTCTGTCCCAGTTTGTATCTGGTAACCCGAGGCAAAAGGGCTTAGTCTTTACTATGCATGCCTTACAATCTTATACAGTCGTGTTCTCCTTTCAGGACACACAGACTGCAAGAGCTCTACATTATAATATACTCCAAAATGTATAAATTCCAATCACAAGCCTCTGTCTTCCTTGTAAATGGGCATGCCTTCCCACTAGATGGCTCTCTTTTCCCATTTTGCACCGGATTCTCCAGAAATCTTTTTCTTAGCGTAGAAGCAAGAGACAGGAGCTCATTTCCAGTGGTGGGGCAGAGTGCTTCATTTTCTTCAGATGAACACGCCTGTGAGGTGGCCCCTCCCCTTCACTTTAGAGTCATTTGTGGCTGCAAAGCCCAATTTGTTGCTGGAGGACATACAGAGGACCTCCTGAATATAATCGGAAGTGCCTTCTGGTTGCGTTTGGGAGGCTTTTTGAGGGCCGGAGAGTCCATGTGCAGAGAAAAAGTAGCAAACAATTTCCATAATAGCAATGGCAGAGAAGCTTCCTGATGTCATATAGGCTTCTGGTTTCTGCTTCTGATATGCCCTGAACAACAGTGTGTAAACTGAGTGCCCTTTTGCAGTAAAGGTAGCTGGAGAAGGCCACAGGCCATGGTTAGTGTGCTCACATCTGTTCCTGCAGGCTGCTTTCCCTTGTCACTGGGTCAACAACAGGGGACAATGACTTGTAGTTCTATCCACTGTCACCATCTGAGGCTAAAGAGACCAGGCAGAGGAGGCCCTACTAGGAGAACTGACCCATCCCAGGAGGGCATAGAGCCGCAGGTGTTTTTATTTAAAACTAGCTTTTTTTACCCGGTGTTGCCCGGGCAACAAATTATCCCAAGTTCAAATGTGGACTCAAACGGCATCGGGAGCGTCGCCATTCGTCTCGGTGACCCCGGAAACTACGGATTTGACACCTATTTTGGCCATTTTCGACTATTTTCACATGGGGCCCCCTGTGCGCCCCCACCCCGGGGGTGCTAGGGGGGTATGACCCCTGCAGTGTTTGTCGCCAGACCGTAAAGCATACACATGCTAAGTTTGGTGTCAATTGCTCCAGGCGTTCCAGTGGGTCACGGTGGACGTTTGTTTCGCACCCCTTCTCGACCCCCACACTGATGGGGGCCGAAACCTGGATGCAAATGGCATTGGGAGCATCGCCGCTCGTCTCAGCGGCCCCGGAAACTATGGATCCGACACCGATTTCGGCCGTTTTCGGCCGTCTTCACGTGGGGCCCCCTGTGCACCCCCACCCCTGGGGGCGCTAGGGGGCCTGCCCCCCCGCAGTGTTTGTTGCCAGACCGCAAGGCATGCGCATGCCAAGTTTGGTGTCAATTGCTCCAGGTGTTCCAGCGGGTCACGGTGGACGTTTTGTTTTGCACCCCTTCTCGCCCCCCCCACATTGATGGGGGGCCAAACCCGGACTCCAATGGTGTCGGGAGCGCCGCCGCTCATCTCGGCGACCCCGGAAACTATGGATCCAACGCCGATTTTAGCCATTTTCGGCCGTTTTTGACCATTTTCACATGGGGCCCCCTGTGTAACCCCACCCGAGGGGCACTAGGGGGGCCTGACCCCCACAGTGTTTGTTGCCAGGCCGCAAGGCAGTTTGGTGCGCGTTGGTCCTGGCGTTCCCGAGCCTATGCGGAACATATACACACACAAACACACAAACATCCGATTTTATAAGGACAGATTGATACAAGGAACCCCCCCCTTTCTTTTCTCTCAGAAAATGCCACGATTACTTTACCTGGCTGTGTGCAAACAGTCCAGCCACATTTCAACCATCACAATTGCCGCCCCTGGCTGCGTGCAAACAGCCCAGCCACGCTTCAACCCTTTTCAAGACTACTAAAATTTCAAAATATCAAACCTTGGCGGGAATCAAACCGGCGCCTGAAACGCCACAGAGCCGCACTGACAACTTTCCTCCGAGACAGGCACCCGGGATTCGAACCCGCGCAGCCGCCTCGGCAACCCCCGGCTGACCAAGAGCAAGTGTTAGACGTCAGGAGCCGGCTTTCAATTAACGGATTATGAGGTACTTGACTTGCAGCAGGACCTCGGCATATGCCTTGCCAAAATAGACGCAGACGCAAGTCAGTAAGCCGATTGGGAGGTTCACGTCAGGTCAACAAAGAAATCCCTGAAACCCCCAATCATGTGGTCCGGCCCAGCTGTCAAACCCAGGTATTGCCAAGTCTTTCCCTGAAACCCCGATCATGTGACTCGGACTGGCTCAGAGACGGCCAAGCATGTTGCCAACTCAATCAGACCCCTTTGTCCCTAGTGCTCCAGCAATTATCCCCGCCCTCCAATCTTTTGTATCTTTTGGAACTGAAGGAGCTCAGCTGTTCATCTGCTTCAGGATCATCACAGAGGATCTGGAGGCAGATGGACACCTGCTCCTGGATGGAGGTATCAGAAGTCTCATCCACCATCACTGCGTAATGTTCAAGGAGGACTGGGACTTTGAAACGGTCATAGTGAGGAGCAGACAGGGACGGGATGCATGATGCCACCATGGCAGCCGTAGGTACAAACTGCGCAGTACCCCCACAAGCATGGGAGAGTGCCTGACCCGGCTGTGGGCGCCCAGCCCAAGTAGGGCTGGCCGGGACTTTGTACTGAAGAACGGACAAGGAGGGGGTGCTTTTACGGTTTAAAGAAATTAGTTGGTGGTTGTAGAAGGCCAGTAGTAATTTTAAAACAGCAGATAAACATAAATTTCTTTTAGAGGGAAAGTAAAAATAAATGCCTTTGCCAAAAACTTCACCTCACGGTTTTATCTGCTTCTTCTCCGGAATGATAAACAAAGCAATATTGGCAGCATGCCTAGAAGTTTTAAACGCTGAGACTCAAAATAAAGATTGTCCATAAGCACCAGTTACAAAAAACAGTCTTGGTGTATTTCAAAATGTGGACAATACAAAAAACAAAGAAACATACAAAATGTATAATTCAAGCAGGTTCCATAAAAGAAAAGAAAAACAATAACTAAGTCATTAAGCACTTTAAGAAAATATAATCCAAAGGGCCAGCATGCTGTGCTGCAAACTAGTTGGTGAGGCTCACAACTACAGAAGACATTGCTACTTCTTATTGGAGCCAATCCCAATGAATGTCAATCATTGATTTAAATTCATCCAATCAAGAACACCTTTACTTTGCCTCATTAATTATACCTCAGATGTTCTTTCACACAGCTGTAAGAACTTTAGTTGTTAGGCCAGTTTTTTTTCTTTGAGGCTTGACCTTTTTACAAATGATTTGACATCCATTTTATAACTCTTTTCTCCTAAAGTTGCTGAGGTTATAAACCTCAACAGGTGCATGCCAACACGGCAGGCAGGCCACCGCCAGCATGGTGATACAGAGTGACCCAGAGGAGATAATAGTCCTTGACTTGGAAGAATTTGGGGGAGTGCCTGCCACAGTGGCAGGGGAAGGATGGGATTCGGGACTCAGATTCATTTGGGTCCTGTTAGGAGGGTTTGTGTCTTAGCACTTGCAAATGATTCAGCACAGCGTCTAATTGAGAAATGTGAGGTGCCCCCCAAAATAACTGTGGTATGGAGAACAGAGATTATGGTCAGGGGACTCATAGCGAAGGTGGCCTTCCGTATGCCTTTCCTCGAAATGAACTTGTCCACAATCATCTCAAAGTCAACTGCGTTGGCCGGCTCCTCATGCACCTCCAGTATGGCCAGATGATTCAGGCGCTGCTGGGTGAGGGTTGATCAGAGGTAGCTTTTCAGCCTTCGAAGGTCAGAAAACGATCTTTCTGTGGTCGAGGTTGACACGGGACTATGAGCAGTTGTCAGAGGAAGGTCACCAACTCTGGGAGCAGGCCCTTGACTCCTCCGGTATCCTGCTTTAAAAAGTCGACCATGGAAGCCACACTGCCCGCGGTCTCCTTCCTGCATCCTAAAACATTTAACAATATGTCTCTTTCTTCATCCACATCATTTCTGAAATGCTCTCTGAGTTCATGAAACCCAGGTTCATCCCTAGTGAGGAATTTCTCTGCCTTGGCCATGAGGTCAAATGCCTCAGACTGGGGTCAGGTCCTGAGGCACTGTACAATTGTGTCCACAACCTCATGGAACACTTGCTGGTATACGTCTTCAGGGAAGTTGAAGGGGCACACATCTCTGTTTGCTGTGTCATCCAATCGAACAGGAATCTTCCTTTTCCTTGGAATCTTTGGCTGGCCAATTGATAGGGACTCGCATTTGGAAGTCACGTTGGCCCAGAAAGATTGGAACTGCCCTCTGAATCCAAGTAGCATTTCGACGAGTCCACAATTTCCACCAGAACCTGTGATATTTCTGCGTAACTGGAGAGGATCAAGGACAGGGAATAATAGCGTACTATTCACCAAGACTCTCAAGACTCTCGAGAGTCCCCTGGACTGCAAGGAGATCCAATCGGTCAATCCTACAGGAAGTCAAGCCTGATTGCTCCCTGGAAGGACAAATGCTGAAGCTGAAGCTCAAATACTTTGGCCACCTCAAGAGAAGAGAGGACTCTTTAGAAAAGACTCTCATGCTGGGAAAGATGGAAGGCCAAAGGAGAAGGGGGCGGCAGAGGATGAGATGGTTAGACAGTGTCACCAAAGCGATGCACATGAAGTTGGGTGAACTCCGGAAGATGGTGGAGGACAGGGAGGCCTGGCATGCTGTGGTCCATGGGGTCGCAAGGAGTTGGACACGACTTAGTGACTGAACAACAACAATCCACCAAGTTGCACAGAAAGGGTGCAGACTGTGCAAAGGTCCCTCTCCGTCTGAGCCTTGCAACACCTTGAATAGTGTTCGGGAGAGTCCTGGATGAAAGTGAGCAGGTCCTGAGCCATGAGTAGGACTTGGCAGCATCCTTCAACCTGCTTGATGTAATGAAGTATTGGACAGTTAGGCTCAAGCTATGAGCCATGCAATGCACAAAGTGGCAGGCGGTTAAGTGGCAGGTGGGACGTCCCCATATCCTTCAGGCATATTGCCCTCTGCTCCTCAAGGGGGCTGCGACCTCTAGGCCCGTCGCCGAGGTCCGGAGCTGCTCGGGGTGGTCCCCGGGGTATCCCGCCATTGGTCGGCCTGGTGGTGCCGGGTGGGGGTTGCTGGAAACATTCCCAGCTGAACCCCCTGATGAATAAGGGCTGGGCTCCCCCCCCCAGCGGGGGCAGCTGGCCCATCAGGGTTGGGGCTCAAATGGCCCCACTGTTTACCCCTGCAGTGTCTCCTGCCATCCTGCCTCCGCAGGACCTCGAAGCGCCACCACTCACCTCACTGGCCAAGCCCCTTATGAGCCCAGGCCCGACCAGCCAGAGCGCCACCTCTTCCGGCGAGAGTACGGAGCCAAGGCCTTGCGAGACCTTGGCTCCGGACGTCCCACCTCCGGTTGCAACCCAGGTCTGCCTCTCGAGGCCTGCCGCAGCCACTCCTGTCCTGGGCATCCGAGTCGCCTTGGCTCGGCTTCGGGGAGGTGGCGTAGCGCTGGCTTGCCCATCCTTGCCGCTTCCTGTCTTGCTGAGCGCTGCGGCCTCGGCGCCTGACTGCCTGCTGCCACTTGGCCACCCCTCTGATGCCCCGCTGCCATGTACGGCGCCCCGGTAAGTGGGGTCTTCCTGTGGGGGTTCCGTAGCCGGGGGTGACAATGATACAAGACACCAAAGAACAGGTGACTCAGGATTGCCAGCATCTTGTTGCAGATCTCATGGGAGCACCACTTGTAGGAATTGCACTCCATCCATCTCTTTAAGAGTGGGGAATCCTCGCATCTCAACTTCAGAAATGCAATCGCTGGACGCATCCACATGGCCGTGAATCGCTGGTCCCTGGGTGGCTAAATGTCTCAGAGACAACAGTATCTTCAGCAGAGCTTCCCTGTTCTCCAGTTTGGCTTTGTTGTGCGTGCTGGACAATTGAATCAAGACAGTCGGGCCAGATGTGAGGTTTTGAACCCAGATTCCCTGTGGCATTCAGATCTTTCATGTTTCCTGAACCTTTCCAGACACAGAACCCCGTTTCAATGAAGCTCAACTGCAATTTACTCAACTGAAATAATGTGAAAAGGTCACACAGTTGTGCTGAAATGCCAACTTGGAAATTCTACAAAACGCTGTGTTCTTTGAATCATCATATTCCATCATAAACCTCTTGACCCAATGCGGTTGGAAGGTTCTGACCTGCACGCCGCATTGTGTGCCTGACCACTGGACTAGCTTGCCTCTCTTTTGCGGTTCAGGTGGAGGAAGAACGTCTTCTATGGAGTCTGGGGCTTGGCTTTCTCTGGGTGAGGTGGATGGCAAGGAGGAGGTGGAGGATGGCGTTTCTCCACTGTCAACAGGAGCTCTAGCTCTCCTCACAAGAAATCAATCCCTAGCTGCCCCTTGATGCTGCTGTGCTGTACTGTGAGAACAGGCAGGCAGGCTGGGATTGACTTTGCCCAGTGGCGTACCGGAAACAGAGCTGAAGTGGGAATCAATCAGGAGGCAGAACTCCCCACCCCAGAAATAAAAAGCTACCCCTTCGTGCAGGCAGGTTTGGTTAACTTCACTAGTGCCCTAAACAAAACTGAACTATAACTGCAAGCCCCCCCCAACCAAAATAGTTGTTTAGTCTATTCTGAAGAATAGTTGTTCAGTTGTTTAGTTGTTTAATCTAGTCTGAAGAAGCCCAGCACCCCCAAAGAAAAACTTTTTTAAAGAATTGAATTGTAAAAGTGTCGTCTTCTTGAATAAGCCCTGTCTCTCTACTAACAATTAGCAGAGGCACACAGTAATATAGTGGCCTGAAAATTTTGGGCCTGCAGTGCAGCTAAGTAGCAGCAGAATCTCCCTCCCATCTATCTCCTCTGTCGTGCGCACTCCAAATGAGGTGTGGAACATGGGACAAGAATAGTTTAAGGCTGCCCGAGTCTCTGGGCAGCCAGCCAACCAATCAGGAGGCCGGAGGGGAGGAACCATTGGCATCCAGCTGCATCCCATTGGCTCTCCCTGCTTCTGGAGCGAGCATGCACAGTAGTTGCCTTGCGTCGAGACCACTGCGCATGCTTGCGATTGGCTCCACTCTTTGCGGGGGGCAGGGGGCCAGATATTGGGGGGTGCTCACGGACAACGGGCCACTATAAAGTCGGTGCCTATGACTGACAGGGTTTCCTGAGTCCCCTCTGGCTGTTGCTGTTCCTTCTCAGTGTCACCTTTCTTTGCTGCTATCACTTAAGACGGATCTTACAATGTGTGTGTGTGTGTGTGTGTGTGTGTGTGTGTGTGTGTGTCATCCGTAGGAGATTTGTGGGGGGGGGGGGAATGGTGGACACTGGACAACTCTGTCAAGATGAGCAAAAATAGGCTTTAGGGACATGATTTGAGAAAAATTGAGAAAATGGCACTAAGAGAAAACGTTAATTCCGCCCCCCCCCTTGCCATAGTCCTTGTTATGTAGGCAGGAGGATAGCGAGGGTTAAACCTTAGCTAGAGGATTGGAGGGTGGAGTTAATCACACACACCCCAGTCAGGAGCTAGATGAATCCTGCAGTTAGTTAGGCCTGTTGCCTGTGTTCAGAGTTGTTGTTCTGTTGCTGCATAATAAAATGTTAACTGCATCTGCCTTGTGCGAGCTGAGAGTGCATCGAACCCAGTATTTTACAGTCCTGACCCAATCCAATCATGGGTCTCATGGTTTGTCTGGACACAAACATCATGACTTCTATACGCAGTGATTTCATATGGATGTATTTTTCAGGGGTGGCTATGCAGTGTTAGGCATGTGTAAATGGCTGTTGATTTGTTTCAGAAAAGTGTGTGAGCATCTCCTGCTCATGGTTTGAAAGATGCATGATTGACAGCTGGCTAAAAGTCAGCTGGAATCATGTCTGTTTTCCTGGACACATCCACTCTTTCGAATCTTGCTCTGTGCTTCTGCTGGTTTTCCAAAAAAAATTAAAACACAACATGCTTTCTCCTCAGTTCTGGTTGCAAAGATCATTTTATTCTGCAACAACATTCAGAATCTACTGCATTTTGCTGCCTAGGGCAGAGTTGGATTTGTTATTTTGCCAATAAAGAGGGGGATGTTGGTCAAACTTTCTGAAATCATCATGTAGAAAGGTCTATTGAAGGTAATGGTTGGAGACATAGACTTAGGCATAAGTTCTACAGCAGTTGCAGCTGCTGCCTCAGTTCCCTTTTCATTCACAGTCAGAACAGCCTTGTGGGTAACCTGAGAAGAGACAAAAGAAGGAGTCAGTGTAAGGGGATGTGAAGGTGAAACTGATCACTCTGTGGTTAGGTGAGGACAGCAACTCAGATGTGAAGGTGAAACTGAGCACTCTGTAAATAGAGCTTTGCATTCACTCATTTTCAGAGTGCCAATTTTGATGATTGGGGTGGTGGTGGTCAGTGACTTTGTTTTGACAGAATGACATCACTGATGTCCATGAATAAAATCATGTGGATTGCAACAGCCAATCCACAGAATAAGACTGCAAATAGTAGGGAGCCAACCCCACTGAACCAATTGTCCTGCACAGGCCTACTTCTGAGCAGGGATTGGAATTTGGCACCGCAGCACGACTTGAGTCAAGTCCCAAGTCTCCACCCCCCTAAGACTAGACTTGGGCATGAGTCCTCATGCCTGCCTGTGGTGACTCCCCCCCTCAAAAAAATTGCAATTCATTTGGACTCAAGTTAGAGTCTTTTGTGAAGCAAGCCACAGGCAGCACAGGTCATGCCAGGGCATGGAACAAAAGGGACTGGGCAAGGCAGGAGGGGCAGGCCGGGCAGCTTGAGGTGACAGGAATAGCAATCGGGGACAGGGTTGTGTGCTGTAGCTGGAAGGCTTATGTTCCCAATACAACCCAATCCTTTGCAGCTCTACTCAGAAGTAGTCCCATTGCAGGTTCCTTGAACCCATGAAATCACTAGGCAGGCACCAGCCATTCCCTGCCTCCTCTTTTTCCCCCTCCCTGGGCTTCTCCAGCCAATCCTAAAGCAAGACACCTTTGAGCTCCTCCTTCTGCCCTTCCTTGTCCAAATTAAATTATCAGACTGCCCATCCTTCAACCAATGATCATAGGTTCCAAGGATCATAGATATGGACAAAAGAGGCTGCTCCTGCCTACCTCCCCTCTTTGATGCAGGAAACATTAACCCTTCCCTGCCTCCTGGCTGGAACTGTTAGCTTTTAGATGGCCCGACGAGGTCTTTCATGCCACGAAAAAAGTACGCAAGAATACCCAGTCTCCCGAGTTTTCAGACACAAGTTTTTCAGATTTATTCTTAAGTTACACCCAAGTCCTTGACAGGAGTGTCTTCTCTCATAAGGAAGACTGTGCAAATGTGGATGCTGGATCCTTGGCCAACAGGGGTATCACGATACCCACGGAGGTAATGAACACCTGGGCAGCACAGAACGGCAGATTAAGATTCACCGGGAACTTGTCAGAAATCACCTAACTGGCCTGAATGAATTCAAGTCATTTGGACCAGATGAGTTGCATCCGAAAGGAACTTGTGGCTGTACTTGCAGAGCCTCTGTCAATTATCTCTGAGAAATCCTGGGTGACAGGGGAGGTGCCGCTAGACTGGAAATGGGCTAATGTGGTCCCAAAAGGGAAAAAGGAAGACCAAGGAAATTACAGGCCTGTCAGTCTGACTTCAGTACCGGGGAAGATTTTGGAACAAATGATAAAACATACAATCTGCACATATCGAGACAACAACTTTGCGATTAACAGAACTCATGGATTTGTCAAATGGATTTGTCAAAAATGAATCTTGGCAGACAAATCTCATCTCCTTTTATGATCGTGTGACTAGCTTCCTGGATGGTGGGAATGCTGTGGATGTGATTTATCTTGACTCCAGTAAAGCATTTGACAAGGTTCTACATGACATCTTAATCTGCAAGTTGGAAAAATATGGGCTGAATGAAACCATTGTTAGGTGATTTCACTGTTAGGATTCACAACTGGTTGGATAACCATACACAAAGGCTTTGCCTGGACCTGGAAGATAGTTTCAAGTGGAGTGCCCCAGGGCTCTATCTTGGGCCCGGTTCTCTTTAACATCTTCATCAGCGACTTGGACGAAGGGATACAAGGGGACCTCATCAAATTTGCAGATGACAAAAAACTGGGAGGAGTAGCAAACACAATAAAAGCCAGTAAAAGCCTTCAGGAAGACCTTGACAAAATGGAATACTGGGCTGAAAAAAATAAGATGAAGTTCAACAGGGAAAAATGCAAGATTCTACACTTAGGCAAAAATAACCAAAGAAGCAGGTATAGAATGGGAGAAACCTGATTTGGCAGCACAACATGTGAGCAGGATCTTGGAGTTCAGGGGATCACAAGCTGAACATGACTCCGCAGTGTGATACAGCTGCAAAGAAGGCTAATGCAATTTTAGCCTGCTTTAATAGAACCATAGCTTCCAAGTCACAAGAAGCTGTGGTTCCACTTTACTCCGCATTGGTGAGACCTCACATGGAGTACTGTGTTCAGTTTTGGGCACCTCAGTTCAAGAAGGATGCAGCCAAACTGGAGCAGGTTCAGAGAAGAGCAATGAAGATGATTAGGGGACTGGAAAACAAGGCCTATGAGGAAAGGTTGAGGGAACTTGGTATGTTTAGCTTGGAGAAGAGAAGACAGAGAGGGTATATGATAGCATTCTTCAAATATCTGAAGGGCTGACATAAGGAAGAAGGGACAAATTTGTTCTCATCTGCCTTTGATAGTATAACTGGGTCCAATGGGTACAAACTGCAAGAGAGGAGATTCCTGCTGGACATCAGAAAGAATTTTTTGACGATAGGGACGGTTCGACAGTGGAATAGATTGCCGAGGGGGGGGGGTGGATTCTCCCTCACTGGAGACGTTCAAACAGAGGCTTGGCAGGAATCTGCTGGACATGCTCTAGGTGGATTTCCTGCTTCAGGCAGGGGTTTGGACTAGATGACCTTGTAGGTCCCTTCTAACTCTATGATTCTATGAGTCTATACAGGTTAGCAAAAAACATGAGACCCAAGACTCGAATGGCCATCCCTTTTTCTCACTCAGGCTTATGCGGTCTACAGGAGCAAAGGCAAATAGTGTAGAAAAATAAACATTCAGCAGCCACCCTCTTCAAATCCATAGACCCAATCGACATGATTAAAAGCTAGACTCTGAGTTTTGAGTGCCACTCATTGTGTAGTGAGGGCAGAACAGCAGGAGGGACTGACACCAGGCTAGGAAAATTGGAGTGGGGGAGAATGCGGAAAAAGGGAGGTACAAGTTATATATTAAGGTAGGCATAGTGGTGACTATTGAGCCTGGGCTGAGGAATGCAGGTCCCAGGCAGATGTTGGTCACTTTCTTCATCTGTTTACAGCTATATGTATCAGGGCTCCTAGCACAGAGGTGCACAGAACCCTTTTTCCTAGTCCAGAAGAAAAGACGAAAGATTTTTAGAGGTGCACAGAACTGCACTGAGACAGGACTGGGCCACCCATGAGTGAGTGTGAAGTGGGATGGGGGTTGGGGAGGTGGGGAGACTGGACCCTTTCCTGTTCCGAACATATTTCTTGCCTAGCCCTGTGGGAGAGGAGGAGGTGGGGGAATGGAGTGCAGTGACAGCAGGGAAGGAAGCACACATATGAAAGAAAGAAAGAAGCAAAACCAAAAAGCAGAAACTGGGTGCCACCTGATGCTATGACTTGACCTACAAGGCAACAGTGCTCAGATAATTCACTGTGCCTGAATAAAGCATAGCTATAGCATCAAGACCCTGGTTAAAATCCAATGACACCGTTTTAATTATAGGAAACGTTTTTTCTGACTTACTTTTGACACTTCCAGGTCTCGGCCCCCAGAGATTTTAGACAGGTCGGTTTTGTCAGAGAAGACATCAATGCCCAATGTGCTGAGGGGCTCCTTCAGCTCATGAGTGGTGGAAATGGTAAACCTTGGGACGTACACATCTGCAGTTCCACTTTAAAAACAATACAAAGAAGATGCAGCAATTACTTACTCAGACTGAAAGATGATGAGGTCTAACAAAGTACTTCATGGTTACTGAATGAGCTTGTCAGTTTCTGCCATTCACAGGCTTCAGCTGGGGTGAAATGGAGCCACCTGTCTTCTTAGGGGGGATGAGTCACAAGAAGCACATGGCACCAGTTGACAGCACTTGCACCACTTCCATGCAGCTTCCTGGGCTCCAAGCAAGGCAGGCTCAAAGCTTCTCAACATTTGAGGTGGTCTACCAACTGCTGTCCCCCTTTCTAGGTGTCCCCCCTTTCTAACCCATTACTTTCCTCTGTTCTGCTCTGTCCCCATCTTCCTTTCCCAATTCAAAGGTTGGGAAAATGAGGCAGTGCAGTGAAGACAAGGAGGGGGCAGACATTGGTGAAGGTCCTGACCATTTGCTCCCTGAGGTCGCATGGATAGGCTAGCCGTGGCGACAAGGTCAGCAATCAATCAACAGGTACTTCTTTTCAACATGAAGTTCACAAAGCAGTTTACAGGCAAAGAAAGTTTAAGAAAGTTAAATGGCTCCTTGTCGCAAAGGGCTCACAATCTATAGTCCAGTCAATCTGTCATTAGACCTGCAAACAATTAGAATAAAAGGTCTGACAACTGATCCTGTCAGTACTAGGTGTACAGATTTTTTTTTTGAAGATGATTTTATTGATTTTTTAATTGTAACGATATAGGTAAAGATAGTCAATTACATAGGATAGGAAGACAAGGCTCAAACAATAGGAAAGTTGGAGGTGGTTTGAGAGTTACATCAGCATAGTCAACTAATAATTACTTACTACTACAATATATTCCATCTGAAAGAATATAATTACTAGAGCCACATAAAAATATATAATTCCAATCTTCAATATCTTCACAATAATCTAACTCAATCAGGAACCAGAAATATAAGATAAGTATATATGCATATATCTAATTTATAATAAAAAGCAAATAGGGAAGAAGATAGTATATAAAAATGTAAGAAAGAAACAGGGAAGTAAAGCTTTATAAGATAATATCGCTTAAAAATTATAATGAACTGTCAAATAATTCGTTATATCTCTATCTTGTGTATTTCTAATTCTTTTAATTAAAATTTGTTTAATTTCTATCTTTGCCAAAAATAACTAAGAGTACTCTGTTCACTTGCCTATATTCCAAAATCCAACATTATTATTTCTATTACAGAAACATATTAAAATTAAGACAGCATGATTTGAGAAAAGGAAAAAAGGAAAAACAATAAAAAAGAACAAACTCCAAAGCTTTCTTAAACTTTCTTAAACATAAACATAAGCTTAAAAATAACACAGTTACATGATTCTGGCCCATTTTCCCGTTTTGGGGCTGCCACCTTGGACAAAACCCACTTCCAGGTTGTGGGATTTTGGTGGATTTTTTCCCTGTCAATCAGTACACCTGGTACTAACAAGAACAGTTGACAGACCAGTTGTTGGACTTTTTCTAAGCTTAAAAATAACACAGGTACATGATTTTGGCCCATTTTCATGGCTTGCGGCTGCCATCTTGGAGAAAACCCACTTCTGGTGGTGGGATTGGGCGGGACTTTTTTTCTGTCAATCTGTACACCTAGTACTAACAGGATCAGTTGTCAGACCTTTTATTCTAATTGTTTGCAGGTTAGGGGGTTTGTACCCCTAAATTGACTAGACTACTTTAAAAAAATGCGGATTTTGACTGATAAAGTCACCCCAAATAAGGTCATGCTTCTTGCAGCCTATAGGTGGCTCCCTGGTAGGCAGAAGTAAACTCATTTGTAAATTTAAAAGTTCTTGAGCACAGCAGGTGCAGGAAGCACAGAAGTCATCAGGAAGACTCAGTTTGGTAAGAAAAAGAAACACGCGTCCTTCTGCCTTTCCTCTCCCCATAAACCCCGATGCTACAGCAACCTTGAGTGGTGCGGTTTACCGCTGGATAACACTGCTCTCATAACTTGACTGGAGCAGAGCAATTGCAGTCCAAATGCACAGAAAAGGTTTTCCTATAATATACTGGCCAATAATCATGCAACTGCTAGGATCACTCAGGATTACCTTTCTATCACTGACTAACCATCTCCAAAAATATCTAGCAACTATATTGGAGAAGTAACACAATGCTTACCGATGCACACGCTTTGTCCATTTCTTTACAGTGTCCACTGAGAGGGCGTCTTCTACCTGCTTGAACTTCCCTTGGTCAGGCAGAATGAAAAGTGCTGAGACAGAGCCATTGTAGTCCATTTGCAGGACTGTGCAAGACAGCTCTGCATCAAAGTAGTAATTAAACCAGCCCATCCTGAACATCATTGGGACCTTGACGGTTGTTTCTTTATTCACAAAGAAGTCCTGTTCTTTTGTCAATTTTGGATCAAAAGGCTTTTCCCAGTTGCCTTGAGAGAAAAGAAGGCATCCCAGTTATACTTGGGAGAGATTCCATGTCCAATTTAATCACCAGAAACCTTCTGCTGCCTACACAGGACAGTTTCTGCACAAAATGACACAAGTCTGACATCTACAAATGGTAGCATTCAGGGACAGAGGGAGGGTATCTCACTCCCTCAGAACACTCTACCCCTGGCCTGAAAGTCACCCTTCTGCAGCATTAGGTGAAAACGCTGAACTTGAATTTGTTGAGAGATTTGACACTGTCTGTCATACAGGTGCTGATTGAGTTACAGACCAAGCCTAAATAGGATTATGGGTGCAATCCTAATTAATATTCCAGCACAGGGGTAAGGGCAGTGCAGCTCCAAGATAAGGGAACAAACATTCCCTTACCTTGAGGAGGTCTTCATGACTACTATCCCACTGCAGGATGCAGCATATGCCCCATTGGCACAGCCAGGGGAGCCGACTTGATTTCAACATTGGGGGTGCCTGTAGCCATGCCCCCTAATGTAGCCACACACCCTGACATAGCCGTGGGCGTGGCCACGCCCCCTGATGTAGCCACTCTTTCGTAGCCACACCCCTTGACATTGCAATGCCCACAAAGCATTAAAATGGCACCTTCAAATATCTTGCTCACCCTCTGTCGCCTGCATCATCTCTTGCTCGTCATCTCTCACTCATCCTCGTTGCCCTCACCATTTCTCGCTTGCCCTCGCTGTCTCTAGATCACCCTCTGTCACCCTCGCTGTCTTTCGCTCACCATACCTCGCTGACTCTCTGTCACCCTCGCCATCTCTCACTCGCCCTATGTTGCCCTCACCATCTCTTGCTCACCCTTGCTATCTCTCACTCACCCTGTTACCCTTGCCATCTCTCGCTCACCTTCTGTTGTCCTTGTACTCTCTCGCTCACCCTCTGTTGCCCTTGCCATCTCTCGCTCACCTTCTGTTGCCCTTGTACTCTCTCGCTCACCCTCTGTTGCCCTCTCACCCGCTTGCTCACTCTCTGTCGCCCTCACAGTCTTTCGCTCACCCTCTGACGCCCTCACACTCCCTTGCTCACCCTCTGTCGCCCTCACCTTAGCCCTCGCTCGCCCTCTGTCACCCTCGCTGTCTTTCACTCACCCTCAGTTGCCCTCTGCATCTGTCACCCTTGCCATCTCTCCCTCACTCACTCTGTTGCCCCTGCCATCTCGCTCGCCTTCTGTCACCCCCACCATCTCTTGCTGGCCCAAGTCTCAGGCAGAAGATTCAAACCTCGCCAGAAAATAATATCCCCTCAGCTGTGCCAGAGCTCAAAACAAGGGCAGGAAAGCCAGCCTCAGAATTCAAATTTCCCGCCAAAAAAAATGTTCCTCCGATCAGCTGGAGATCGGAGATAGGAGCTTTAAAGGGCCAGTAGCATTTTCCTGCCTGAGTCCAGCGCCTCTAATCTGCCTCCTAGGAGGCTAGGAGGACTGTGAACAGGACCATGAGCATGGGGGTGCTGAGGTCTGTGGGGGTGCTGGACATTGGGGGTGCAGAGCACCCAGTGTAAATTATTGTGGGTGCTGACAGCATACCAGCACCCACAGAGTTGGCGCTACTGGGCACAGCTATGTCAGTGCTGGAAAGTTGGTTCGGATTGCGCCCTGGGTCAGTGCATGGAGTAGTTTATGACAGTGAAACAGTGTTGTGCTATTGGAAGAGTCATGAAAATGACTGGTAATAGCAAGTGTGTCGTGCCACTGGTAGCTGTTTTGTGAGTGTTGTCTGCAAGAGGCAGCCATGTCACAGCAAGGGTGTGCGGAACATGCTAGAGTGGGGAGAATGGTGCATTGTACAGGAAGGGAGGGGTTGAAACAGGAAGTGGATATCAGTGGGAGAGACTTGCACCAGTACCCTCGTCCCATTTCCCCCCCCCCCATTCCATCTCCCTTACTCACCTCAGACCTGTGCTAGCAAAGTAACTAGTGCAGGTCTGAGGGACCCATTGGACTAAGTAGGCGTACTCCTGGTTATGGGAACAAGTGTTCCCCACCCACTCCACAGGATTCAGCATGCGTTCCAGTGGAGATTTGGCTGTTGGGAATGCTAGAAGACAGTAATTTATCTAATTCTTCTCATTGTGAAGTGCCCCCATGAATTCCCTTATTTATGTTACACTAGCTTTTTGTTACCCGACGTTGCCCGGGTAACAAAATGATCTTCCAGAGTTTATGAGTTTTGCACCCCTTCTTGCCCCCCCAAGCTGATGGGGGCCGAACCTGGACTCCAATCGCATTGGGAGCGTCACCGCTTGCCTCAGTGACCCCGGAAACTATGGAATCGATGACAATTTTGACCGTTTTCATGTGGGCGCCCCTGCGCAGAAAATGGTATAATTTGAAAATCCACTGAAGGCTAATTCTCATAACCAAGCTTACGGGCTGAAACATAGAAATAGTTACCAGCGCTTGCTGGTTCTGTGTTAGTGTCACTGTGCTACCAGGCTAGTTCTTCAGGAACAGAATGAGAGATAAGATGCATGCAGCTCATTGTGGGCTCACCATTGTGGGCAATCCCAATCCAGTTTGTGGACATTGGACACATTGTGTGCATGAGATGCAGAGAGTGTCCAGGACACATCTTGCTATATCTGTTTGTTGTGAAAATTATGCCACTCCCACTCTCATAGTTTACCTTTAAAGAAGATGTAGTTAACCAGCACCAGTGCTGTTGCTGGGTCAAGACCCTTGACCAATTCTGTGATTTTCCCATGGGTTTTCTTCCCTACATAATCATTGATCACTTTCTCAGCTGTAGTGGGTGTCTGGAAATTTACGTTCAATATTTCATTGTCGTAGTACTTTTTGATATCATTCAAAAATGTCTGCAGTGGCTTTAGGCCCTCCTTTATGAACAAGGCCTGCCCGATCTCAATGAGGATCTGATCATCCGGACGGGTTAGCAGATAGCAGAGGCTATGAAATCCTTCATGGATGTCCTTCTCTGGGATTTCCGCCAGGTTAAAGCCAAGGCCGCCTAGAATCTGCTTGTTAGTGTCAGATCCGGCCCCGAGTGAGAGCAGCCCAAGGGTGGCCGAGATACTGATGGGCGAGAAGAAAATATTCTTTTCCGGTGATGTGGAAGCAAACTGCTTATAGAGCTTAATTCCAAAGTCAAGGATTGCAGGATATAACTTTGCCTTGGACACTTTTTTGATGTGCTCATTTTCAGGCCCATTTTTGTGATGGTGGCTGTGGGCCACTGAAGCAAGGCCAACCATCAAGCAGAGATAGAGAGCAGAGTTCATTCTTCTTGTCAGTGATTCTGTAAAGAGAGAAGAGAAGCACTTTTCAGAAAGCCCATGGGTCTTACTCCCAGGTAAGTGTGGCTAGGATTGCCGCCGTAGTGATGATAAAGAAGTGCTCTCTTTCCACAGCCTAACTCAAGCTTAGGTTTGTGCCTTGAGTTTTGCAGGCAGCTCCTCTTCCTTTAGAGCACTAAGCAGACGGAAGGGTAAAGGGACCTGCATGACTAATTCAATGGTACACAGGAAGAAATACTTACAATGGCAATTGCAGAGAACCTTATTATTGTAAAGAACCTTATCCAATTGCATGGGATGGATAAAGTGGATAGAGGGAGGTTCTTTTCCCTCTTTCATGGCCCGTGTCCACGGGCACCCCCTGCCCGTCCTGCCCATCCTGCTGGATCCCCCCTTCCCCCAGGCAGGGGCAAGCGCAGAGTCCTCGGCAACCATTGTGTACAGACACAGCAGCTCACACTTTGCCCAGTTCCACCTGTGTCCAGCAGCGCCGATGGGCCCTTTGGATCCAGAGCTACTAGTCTTTAGGATTTGGCCTTCCCTGAGTCGGCGCTGCTGCGCCTCCTGCACTGGCATAAGGTAGGATTGGGCTGCCCGAGTCAAAGAGGCCAGCATACAGATGTGCATCAACCTCCCTGACTCCACATACACTTTATGGTGTTGCTTGGGCCGGCCAAACTTTGCTGGCCTAACTGTAATGGCCTAACTCCAGGTTAGGACTGCCCGCTGAATGTCAGCCCAATCTTGCCATCGGTGCTGTAAATAGGTATCTTATGGGCAGAGCCGTTACATGGGTGGAGCCTGAGGGGCACCTGCTCCAGGTGCTGGAATAATGGGGGTGCAGGATTGGCCACACCCTCATAATTGATTCTGAAACCTTTATTTGGCATTATTAACAGACATAAAATAAACAGCAACAAAAGGCAGATAAATAACACTTAACACTCACATGTAAACAATTCTAGCCAATAGAGACTGGGGTGCTACTAAGAACTTCTTGCAAGAAGCTGGCCACAGCAAAAGTCAAGGAAGCACAATCGTCTTTCATAAAAACCGAGAGAATGGAATCGCAAGAGGAGGGGAGTAACGAAATCCAGGGGGCTAAGAAATAGTTGTGAAGAGATATGTGAGCAGGACAACGAAAGATAATGTGAAACAGCGTATCGGGAGACATTTTACAAAACAGACAGAGCCTTTCTTCCCGAGGAATATGGAGAAAACGGCCATACTGGACCGCAGATGGAAAAATATTGAACCGGGCTAACATAAATGCTCTTCTGTGGTATGGGTTGATTAAAGAATGAAAATAATTTGGGGAGTGGGCCAAGGATGGGGATAATCCATGAGAAAGAGGAGAACAGGTCGGGTTGAGCAAACTACTTAAATGATTGAATTCAGTTAGTATAAGTTTTTCTTTAATAATTGAATACGCTCTAAAGAGATTTAGGTCGGCTAAAGATTCTAGAGAAAGACCGATGGAAGCAAGTTTGTTATCCAATAGCCGAACCCAAGAAGAAATAAAGGGATCTCTCAGTAAATCATAGGGAAGTGAACCAGACTGAGAATTTAAATACAATTTGAGCCAGAATTTAAAAGTAAGAAACCAAGCATAGGTAGAGGGAAGGTGAAAACCAATTTCTAAAAAAATAGTAGAAAAACAAATTAAGTTGGGGATCCCCAAAATTTTACGAAAAAAGGAAACAGCAATCTGATCAAAAACTTTATCGACGGCTTGAATCCAAATCGGAACCCCATAAAACAGTTGGGAAAGAATTTTTGACCTGAAAATTTGAATAGCAGCAGGGATAAACTGATTGAGTTAAAATGGAATCTCGTTATGGCCTTAAGTTGAGGAGAGATACTGGAAATGATGGCTTTTTTGTGAGGGGCCCAAGACAATTTGTGATGGAACAATAAACCTAGATATTTATAGGTTTGCACCTGTTGATAAGAACTAGACTTAATCGTCCAGGAAGAAGGGGACCAAGAGCGGGCAAAGACCAAAACTTGGGTCTTTTTAGCATTAATAACTAAATCGTTGGAATTACAATAAGTTTGAAATTTGGATAATAAGTCACGGAGACCAGTTTTAGAGAGGGCAAGTAAAACTGTGTCATCCGCGTTTAACAGGATAGAAATAGAAACACCATTCATAGCTGGAACAGACAGTTTTGAAGAAGATAAATAAGAAGGAAGATCCGCTAAAAAAAGATTGAACAGTAGAGGGGCTGGGATGCAACCCTGCCTAACCCCTTTATGAATTGGAAAACTTTCGGAAAGAGCATTAGTATTGGGAATACAAATCTAGCAAGAATTTTGCGTATGGAGTTGGCGTAATAAGAATAACAGACGTTGGTCAATTCCCCAGTTGTTAAGTTTGGCCCATAAAAGATCCCTTTTGACGGAATCGAACGCCCCATTACGGCTCTGCTTACTGGTCTTTACCCTTGCACTCCAGGCAGCAGATGAATAACTGCTGCACATCTTAAAGGAAATAAAATAAAATACTGACTATGTGACACTATGTGCTATAATGATCAATTTTCAGTTGACAGGGCTGGGAAGAAATTTTACCGGCAAAGGATGTGGGGTCTTCACTCTCTCCAAGCAATGTTGATTTGTTGTTTTCCTGGATGTGTTTACACTCCTCAGTGTGAACGACACCAAGAGCACAATTCTATACTGGAGTTAGGCCAGTATAAGCTACGTCAGCAAAGTTTGGCCTGCATAAGGGCCACCCTAAAGTATGTTTGGACCACTCTCAGAGTCCTAGAGAATGGTGCACGTCTGTGTGCTGGCCTTTCTGACTCCAACATACTTTATGGTGGCCCTTGTGCTGGCCAGAGTTTACTGGCTTATACTTGGCCCACAAAATAATTGTGCTATGGGTGCTGATGGCCATATATAGGGTTACCAGTTGCAAATGGGGCAGAGTGCCTAGGCCTTTCACCATTGCATAGAAGAGGGCAAGGGCAGGGGCAGGGGCAGCTGTTTAAACTCTTCCGTGATGAGCTGCATCTACCCAAATTCTCTTCTATAAAACAGTTAAAGGAATGGGCACTTGGTCCCTGTTTGTATCTGGTAACCCTAGGCAAAAGGACTTTGTCTTTACTACGCATTCCTTACAGTCTTATACAGTCCTGTTCTCCTTTCAGGACACACAGATTGCAAGAGCTCTACATTATAATATACTCCAAAATGTATGAATCACAAGCCTCCATCTTCCTTGTAAATGAGTTCCCACCAGATGGCCCTCTCTTCCCGTTTCATACAGGGTAATCCAGAAATCATTTCTGAGTGCAGAAGCAAGAGACAGGAGCTCATTTCCAGTGATGTTTCGAGATGGGGGGCTTCAGCTTTTTCAGATGAACACCTGTGTGAGGCAGCCCTTCTGCCTTCAGAGCCATTCGCGGCTGCAAAGCCCAACCGGTGGCTGGAGGACCTCCCAAATGTGATAGGAAGCGCCTTCTGCTCACATTCAGGAGTTCTTCAGAGGCCCGGAGAGTCCATGTGCAGAGAAAAAGTGAAAACAATCTCCATAATAGCAATGGCAGAGAAGTTTCCTGATGCCATATTGGCTTCTGGTTCTCTATGCTCTGCTCCTGATATGCCCCAAACCACAGTGTGTAAGCAGAGTGTCCTTTTGCCAGGAAACGTAACTGGAGAAGGCCACAGCACAAACCAAAGGAATCAATGCTTAGTGGTTAGTGTGCTCACATCCCTTCCTGCAGGCTGCTTTCCCTTGTCACTGGGTCAACAGCAGAATTGAGGGGATGACGACTTGTAGTTCTATTCACTGTCACCATCTGAGACTGAAGAGAGTAGGCAGAGGAGGCCCTTCTAGGAGAACCAATCCCTCCCAGGAGGGCACAGAGCCACAGGTGTTTTTGTTTAAAATCAAATTGCAGTTGTGCCTATGATCTGCAGCTACAACTGACAACCCACTGATTTACTCATGAACATGGACTATACCTATAAGAGGTCTGGTGCATTGGGCAAGCGGGCAGGAAGGCTGGAGCATGCTGCACTGGTTGGATGGCCTGGAGCCGCACCCGGTCTTGTGAGAGGCCAGGGCAGTGATGCAAGCAGCAAACACTGATGAGCTGACTTGCGTCAACAGTTCTTAATGCCGCACCCACAGACAAGACTAACCCTTACAGAAGCCATGCTGACTTTCCTTCAGCATCACTTGTTCCTCTACGTGTTTTAGGATTTTATCTTTGATGAGACTTTCCACCATCTTACCCGGAACAGACCGGCCTGTAGTTTCCAGGGTCCCCCCTCCTCCCTTTTATAAAGATTGGTGTGACATTGGCTGTCCCCCAATCCTCTGGCTCTGTGGCTGTTTGAAGGGACAAGTTGTAGTTAAGAGGTCAGCAACTTCATTCTTTAGTTCCTTGATAACTCTCGGGTGGATGCCATCTGGGCCTGGTGACTTATTTATATTTATCAATTTGATCTAAAACATCTTCTTTATTAACTATTATCTGACTTAATTCCTTAGTATAGTGAGGAGAGGCCGTTTGGGCAGCAGTATCTGCCCAAGGTCTTCTGCCGTGAAGATGGATGCAAAGAATTCATTTAATTTCTCTGCAATTTCCAGGTCCCCTTTTATCTCCTCTCCCCCTCTGTCACCGTCCAGCAGGCCGACCGCCTCTCTGGCAGGTTTCCTGCTTCTAACCTATTTGAAGAAGCTTTTATTCTTCCCCTTTATGTTACTGGCCATGCGTTCTTCAAAGTCTTCCTTGGCCTCCAATATGTCTTCTGCCAGAGTTTATGTTCTTTTTTATTCTCTTCATTTGGGCAAGACTTCCATTTCCGGAAGGAAGCTTCCTTGCTCTTTACAGCTTCTCTAACTTTGTTCGTCAGCCATGCAGGCACCCTCCTGGACCTAGTCAAGCCTTCTTTCTTTATGGTGTAAACCCAGTGGTGTCATTCAAATGATTTAGGAACAGGAACTCACTTTTGATTGGCACTTGTCGGGAACCCGGAACCAGCCACGGAGCCCGTTAGGACCGGAACGCCCGTTCTGGTCCGTTCCCCCTGAATGACATCACTGCCTTCGCCCCCCTAGGAATCCAGAGTCGCTCCCTTTAACCCTCTGAGTGCCAGCCAACCAAGTAGAAAAGCTCTTTGCAGAGGAATTGGGAGGGGGAGGAGGGAGAGTGAAGTGGGCGGAGTCAGCCCTAATTTTAACTAGTGGAACTGGGTTCCCCTGCATTCCCCCTGCATGACATCACTGTATACACCTCCGCTGGGCCTCCCTTACTGTTATTTTTAACAGCCACCACGCAGCCTGGAGAGACTGAACTCTGTTTACCTTCCCTTTCAATTTCTTTCTAACTAGCCTCTTCATTTGAGGGAAATCTGCCCTTCGAAAGTCAAGAGTTTTTGTATCAGATTTGTTCTGCACTCTTTGCCCACTACATCAATGTTTTCCCTAGCCACCAAACATTCCAATTCCCTCATCTTTGCTCGGAGACTGGATATTTGCATAATAACACCTATACAGGGGTTTCCCTAAGTAGGGACTCTTATTTGATCCCTTTTCCCCATCTCTCTTTGTACTGGACCAACTGTCACTTACACTCCCGCTTGCAGGCCTATTTCGTACTCCGACATTTCTCTGTGGTACTCCTCCACCCTCCTCCTCCCATAGGGACGAAGAGTTCCGAACCGGACACCGCTCAGCTCCTGTCGGCTTTCCCCCAGGGGTCAGTTTAAAAGCTGCTCTGCCAGTTTTTTAATGTTAAGCACCAGCAGTCTGGCTCCATTCTGGTTCAAGTGAAGCCTGTTCCTCTTGTACAGGCCTGGCTTGTCCCAGAACGTTCCCCAGTGCCTAACAAATCTAAACCCCTCCTCCTGACACTACCATCTCATCCATGCATTGAGACCCCTGAGCTCCGCCAGCCTCGCTGGCCCTGCACATGGAACAGGTACCACTTCTGAGAACGCTACCTTAGGGTCCTGGCCTTCAGTTTCCTGCCTAGCAACCTAAATTTAGCTTCCAGGACCTCCCAGCTACATTTCCCCACGTCGTTGGTGCCAACATGCACGACAACCGCTTCCTCCTCTCCAGCACTCTCTACCAGTCTATCTAGAAGAGATGTGATGTCCGCAACCTTCACACCAGGTTGATGAACATTGGGGCAAAAAATCAAAACTTCATGTATAGGTTAATGGGATCTGAGCTTTCTGTGACAACTCAGAAGAGAGATATTGGGGTGCTGGTGGACAATTTGATGAAGGTGTTGACCCAGTGTGTGGCAGCAGTCAAGAAGGCCAATTCCATGCTTGGGATAATTAAAAAAGGGGGTTGAGAACAAAACGGCCAATATTATTATGCCATCATACAAATCGATGGTAAGGCCACATTTGGAATACTGCGTACTGTTCTGGTTGCCACATCTCAAAAAGGACATAGTGGAACAGGAAGAGAGCAATGAAAATGATTACGGGGCTGTGGCAAAGACAGACTGCCGTATTTGGGGCTCTTCAGTCTGGAAAAAAAGGTGCCTGAGGAGGGACATGATTGAGACGTATAAAATTATGCATGGGAGGGACAGAGTCAACAGTGGGATGTTCTTTTCCCTCTCTCACAACACCAGAACCAGGGGACATCCACTATAATTGAGTATTGGAATAGAACAGATAAAAGGAAATACTTTTTATCCAGTAGGTAATTATTCCCTGGTGGAGGAGGGACATTCCTGAAGAATGGGTTATTTCCCCGTCAATCAAATTGATAGGCAGGCCAGCAAAAAAGGCGGGCACTTTCACCTGTGCGGGCACTTCCAGATCAGGAACCAGATCATTCCTGCCTCGTGCGAGGTCGGAAGCGTTGGTCAGCTTCTCTGCAGCCATTTTCTTTGTATGCCTTAGTGCCTGCCCCTTTCCTTACTTCCCTTCCCTAGATGACCCGATGAGAGGCGAGCCCATTTTTTGGGGGGGGGGCGCTCAGTGTGAGTGTGTTAGCGCCGGTTTAATGTTTTTTCTATTCAGCGGTCATTGCTCGATCAGCACAACACTGAGGGCGACGAGCATGTTGGGGACTCTATTTTTAACTCTTCAGCGGCCTCATTAGGGGCCGTGCGGGTACTTGTGAGCTGATTTCTTCAGTGATTGTTATCGCCTGAGGCACTCCGACGATCGTGTGGGAGGACTGTTCTTTGGTGGCCTCACTGTGTGTGAGGTCGTGTCAGGGCTATTTTTGGCACGTCGCAGCTCACCGGCGACTAGAATTTCTGTCATGTCTGGTTTGTGATCTATTTTTAGCTGCGCCTGATCCGTGCCTCTGGTCTGAGGTGGCAGCAGGCTACAGAGTTTGGCAACCTCCATTTTGGCTCTGCGAGGCGCTACTGCAGTGTCAGGGGGCAGGCAGAGCTAGTGAGGCGCCCTAGTCTGCCCAACATTCTCTAGCGGCCATTTTGTCTCCTCAGAGGAGGCGGGCGCCGTTTTGTCTGTGTAAAAAAAAAAAAGGAGCGCGAAAATGTCTTCCAACGCTTCTTCTGAGTCTAGCCCTATTAAAAGGGGCTTGTCTGCTGAGCATCAGAGCGCTAATTTGGTGGCACGCAGTAAGTCCACCAGAGGTATTATGTCAGGGAGAGGCAAGAAGGCAGCTCATCCCCCTGCTTTGGTTAATCTCTGCTGGCAGATTCTGACAGGGCTCAGGTGCTGGAGTGGCTGGAGAATATGGTGGATAAGATTGCGTCCAGAATGAGCACCCAGTCTAAGGGTCATAAGATGGCTGCAGGTGTGAATGAGCAAGGTGCTGTGAGTGTGAAACGCAAATCTAGGGTTGTTGCTGCTCCAGTGGGGGGACCCTCTAGTTCTGGGGAGGATGTCCCTGTTGAGCCTGTCCCACGTAAGAAAAGATGCAAAACTCATCAGTTGGAGGATGGTGTGGAGTCTAGCCTGAGACACCAGGTTAAAGCCCCGGGTTCTCAGTTCTTATGGGAATCAGTGCTCGACTCCTCTGAAGGAGAGGCCTCCAGGAAGGAAGCGGAGCTCTCGGCAGGTGAAATAGCACCACCTGGGCCAATCGTTTATTTCCAGGGGATTTATTTCACAAATTGTTGCCCAAGGTTGTGAAATCCCTGAAGTTTCCTTCTGATTCTGTGGGTGATGCTTCTCAATCTGCAGCTGATCATCCCTATAAGCTTTTGTTTCCCCAGGGGTCCTGAAACCAGCTGAGATCCCTTTTCCCCAGGTTTTTTCAGGCGATAGTGGACAAGGAGTGGCAGATGCCGGTCCACGGTAAGAAGGATTCTCAGTTGGTAAGAAAGTTTTATACCTTTTTCCAGGACATCCTGAACAAGTTTTAAGATCCCAGTGGTAGGCGCACCTGTAGCAGCTCTGACCACCTAGGCCGTTATACCTTCCGAAGGGGAGGTGGGGAGGTGATTCAGAATTACCTTGTTATATTGTTCCAGGAATCCCAGTTCTTGCGTTAACTGCAGAATAAGCAGGTGTGCCTTCTTCAGAACAACACTGGAGTTCACAGCAGGCACTGCACCTGGCAGAAACACACATGAGAAGTACCCTGCTTGAATTTAAGTAGCCTAGATTTGATGATGTCATAGAGTTGCCTGATTGGAAGAGCTGAACCCACCTGGCCACGTCATCTCACCCATTACCTAGGTTTGGCTGCCCAATCAGTAGGCACATTCCAATTGCAGTAGGGGGCTTGGCTACTCCAGACACGAAGGACTCAAAATAATCCACGTCAGCCCAAGGTTGTCTAGGAATCATGTTTCAAGGAAAGCACAAAGGCTGTTGCAAGAATGTGTCCCAGCCTCTTCAGGCTGCTGAACCATCACAGAAGCTTCTGGGGTCAGAAGGGTCTAAAAGTTGGGATAAACAGAGATTCCACAGAGCAGTCATCACACTATTGTGATGCACTAAGCAGGCCAGTGAAAACCTTCATTTTTGACATTGCCCAAAGAAAACCACTGGCAATCCTGGTCCGAGTAGAGAGTGGCTTCTGCTTCAAAATGAAGTGCAGGAATGAGTTTCCTGGCTTTGGGTACTCTAATGAGAAAACCAAGATCTTTGCAAAGAATCATTCATGTACCTCCTAGCATTCTGGGCATAGGGAACCTTCATGACCACATTGGTTCACATCTCCCAACCTTAGGCATTGCAAACTGTGGGTGTGTCAGGTATGAGCCATGATGGCTGTGTATTTAGATTTACCAGTGCTGTTGGAGTAAGCTGCCACCAGAATGGGCATTCCACTGGCAGCGGCTGCTGAAAAGCAGCCATAAAGCATGCTCCGGGGGCATGTTGAGTAGTGCATTGTCCAGGTTCTTGCAGGAAGGCCAGAGCCTGCCTGCCTGCATCAGCAGACCTAAAAGGACCTGCCAAGGGCTGTAAGATGGTGGGGGAAGCAGGGAGGTGGCAGGAAGGGGAAGAAGAGGGGCAGGGAGGCTGGGGGAGGAGGAATCATCCAGAGAAATGGTGTGTACTGGATCCTAACCCTCCTGGCAGTAGGCTCTCCACTCCCTTTTCTCCTCATATTTGTGCCAGTGAAACCACTGACATAGGTCCAAGGAGACCCATGGCAGCACAGGAGGCTTATGGAAGGGAAAAGTGATTTAAATCCTCTTTCTCTTCCAATGCCTCTCATTCTGCCCCTCCATCTGTATACAGTGTGTGTATTTTCAGGTTGGTGGGAGGGGCAGGCGTGTCTATGGCCAGACTTCACGTTGCAGTTTCAATAGATTTCATTGTAAAATGAGTTCATCCCAGATCGTCCTTGTGTCCCAAAGAAAGATCTTGATGACACAGAACTGTTGATGTTTGGCAGAGACAAAGTGCAGAACAAATACAAGGTTCTGCACTTCAGAAAAAAAACGGCACAGGCACGAGTGATGGGTAGCCAAGGTATCTTAATGTTGCAGTGGGCCACAAGCTGAGCCTAATTCAGCAATGGTCCAGTTTGTGTTAAGGGCTGGAAGCACCCAAAACGATGGCATCCTTTTGCCTGAATAGGAAGGCAGAGCAAGGCCTGTTGTTACCTTGGCATCAGCCTGTCAAAGGTAGCAAATGCCTGCCCTGGGTCACATTTTCACTTTGTGTGTACCCAGAACCACATATATGTGCAGACAGACACACATATTGGGCAACAGGGTTCCATTTATGTTGGTCCTGTGCAGAGGGAGCTTTGAACTCATGAGGATGGCTGCAAGTGTGATCCCAATTTCCCATTCCACAGTTTCACCAGCATAATAATCAATCCTTACACTGCTGACATTGAGCCCACTGCTTGTGCAAGTTTGACAGATTCACCTCTCAAACTCTTACTTTCCTGATTTTATAAATGGAGAGCCCAATCCCATTTGTCCCCAATGGATTGCAACATTGTCCCCAAATGGAGAGTAACATTGGCATCTCTAACTAGGTCCTGAGTACCACACCATGTTAAATCTAGAGTCACCTGTCCTCTGGTGGGCTCCGTGACTAGCTGATCTAAGGCACAGTCATTTAGCAAGTCAAGGAATCTGGCCTCTTTCTTGACCAGAGCACCAGTTGAACCAGTCGATATGAGGATAATTGAAGTCCTCCATGATTACAGCCCTGTCCCTCTTCAACGCCTTTCTGATTTGTTCAAGGCCCCCTTCGAGTTTTTGATCCGGAGAACAATAGCACACCCCCACTATTACATCACCCTTTGGTTCTGGTAGTTTAATCCACAGTGACTCTATGGTGGAGTTGGATTCGCCTTCAAGTTTCTACTCTGCTTGATTCTGCCCCTTCTTTGACATAGATGGCCACTCCACCTTCAACACACCCCTCCCTGTTTATAGCCTGGGATTGCTGGATCCCACTGGTTTTCTGCATTCCACAACACCTGGGCACAAATTGAACATTGCTTGGGCTGTCAGTCTCGCCCCTTTTCACATGTTTCAGTGGGCTGACTGGCTTATTGTTTTGAACAGCACATGCTTAATTTTTCACTCATCCTATACTTCGTTATCGAAAGCCCTGCATGTCTTTAAGGAATATTTGCAATTACTCCATGGCTTAGAGTAGCAGAGTTTTGTATCTTGGCAGTCTCACAGGTGAAGGCTGTTCTCACAGGTGAAATAGGTGCTGTTCACTACTGGTTTTCCTCCATCCATGTTGAAACACTTTAGAAAAATTCAGCAGAATAGGGTCATCCAAGGAGAAAATGTATGCTTGAAGAGAATGTGGTTAGTGTGCTTTGGAATATACTGTATATTCGCTCTGCAGATATATCCTTACCTGAAGGATGAAGACAAACCTTACATCCTCACTTGGGCTGCAATCCTATGCACGCTTACATGAAAATATTGCATTGAATTTAATAGGGTTTACTATTAAAGTGCATAGGATTGCAATGTACATGCATAG
The DNA here is from genome assembly GCA_029204185.1 of Lerista edwardsae. Taxonomy (NCBI): domain Eukaryota; kingdom Metazoa; phylum Chordata; class Lepidosauria; order Squamata; family Scincidae; genus Lerista; species Lerista edwardsae. The sequence continues at coordinate 3,101,595 of JAJKFI010000033.1, forward strand.
GATTGCAATGTACATGGCCCAGAAAGTGAATGGCAGGGGGAGGGGGTGGGAAATGGATTGCTGAAGTCTTGCAATATGGCTAACCCATGCAACAGGCAAATGGCATGATATGCAATTTTTTGGGGGGTGGGGGGGTAAAGGTACCCTGGAGCCTGAGTACTCCAGGCTCAGTACTTACAGTCCTGAGTACTGTAACTGGATATATCCCAAGCCTGCCATACTGTTGTAGTCGGTTTTCCTTCAGGAGTGTTTGCCCTGTACATCAAAGTTTATCCCCCACTGTTCCACATTGCTCTGGACAGATGGGAGGGCTTTTTCATGCACATGATAGAGCTCTGCATCCCAAGCCAAGCCGTCTACCACTGCTTGGTCTCACTGCCAGGTGACAGGGATCTGGGGTCCCATGTGTACCACCAGACACCAGCTTAAGTACTGCTGGGGGTAGAAGGACCACTAGTTGAGAAATGAAGCAATAGACAGATATTTGAAGGTAGCTCATCCCCTTTCTTTCCAGGACTAGAAATTTGACAGATTCCCTGTTCACTCTCTTAAGGAACCTTCCATTTTTCTTAAGGGAAAGGAGTCAGAACGGAACTTCAACAGACCAACAGAAACACGGGTATGTTCACACAAGCTTTATTCAGACAGAAGCTTCATGCACTCTGGATTTGCACCATTTCCCCATAGATGTTTACACAGCCCATTATGTAGGTTTCTGCTGATTTTCAGGAAAGTACTGAGTTCCCATTTGTGTACTTGAAACCCCACTTAGAAATGTGGCTAACCCACCTTTTAAAGAAAAGATGGCTCTGGCCCTGTTTCGAGGTTTACCAAAGCAATGCTTAGCTTCTGCCAAGCATACAGGCATGCTGTTGACTTCAAATGGTGACACAGGACGTTAATCTGCAAGATCACATTATCGTACATAGATCTTGGCAATGCTTTGCAGTTAATCATTGTCTTATTTATATCAAGAATAGTACCAACAGGATTAGACACAAATGGGGAAAACCAATTTTGTTTAACCATCCAGGAAGATTTTAATTGTGAATCTCTGCTTGGTTGCCTCATTCTCAGTCTTTACTTGGGTCCATAATTTTCCCCATGAACAGTATGTACTCTGATTTTTGATCATAAATTAGGGTCAGGAAGGGTCTATTAAGTTTGATGGTTGTAGAAGGACCACAACGTCTTGGGCTCATCTCCAAGCCTGCTGCAGCCTCAGTGCCACTCTCATGAATATTCACGAAAGCCTTGTGAATAGCCCGCAGAGAAAGTACAACATGCTATGGCTAAGTATTCACTGGAGGCAAGTGTGCCCTAAGGCTCCATCTTCCAAAAACATGAAGTTTTCCCTTTTTGTTTTTTGATTTGCAAGCAGCCTCCAGTGCCTCCAGTTTAGGATGAAGAAAGACAAAAAAGAAGTGTTTTTGTGTGCTAAGTAAATAGAATTTTATCTATGCTCCATCAATATATTAAAATGTTATTTTATACAGCTTACAATATATATGCTTAGCCCTTAGGCAGGTTAAGATGAATCTAGAGCAGTGTTTCTCTCATGCCAGCAATGGTACATGAGGTGGTACACATGGGACACCCAGACTCCCACCACCTGGCAGCGAGACCAGCACTGCAATGTGACAAGCAGCAGTAGAAGGCTTTTCATGCCCTCAAAAAAGCCTCCCAATCTGGAAGTAACTGACATCATCGCCACTTACTTCGGGTGATACTTCCAGTAGGTGAACTGTACAAAATGATACAATGGGCCCCCCCCCCCCCCCGGATGTTGAGAAACACTGATCTCGATCAGCACTAGGCAACAATCCTATGCAGCTTTACTAAGGAGGAAATACCAGTGAACTCATTAGAATTGACTTTTGAGTCAGTATGGCTAGGTTTGCACAGGAGTGGACCATTTAACTAATTTGCACCATTTAGCTTTAATTTTTTGCCTGTAAACTGCTTTTTGTTGAACTTTTTGTTGGAAAGTGGTATATAAATTCTCTTTGATTGATTGATTGATTGATTGATTGATTGATTGATTGATTGGTGGACCCAGCCGAGTCTCCACCCCTGCTAGATTGATGATCACTGCCCTTCTGCACTGGCTCCCTTCCTCCCATGCCAAGCTCCATTTTGGACCGCTCTGAGCTCAGGGGCAGGTGGGCGGACAGAACACTGCTCATCATTGCACCTGAGGTGGCTCGAGTGGGTGGTCAGGTCGAGCAGGGGTGGCGGTGGCAGCGGCAGCTTCTCCACTCCTGCTCCAGCCCCTGCGACCCACTGGATCTCCCACAAGGCCCACCACTGGGCTTGCATTTATAGAAGATTTTTTTAAAAGGATTGTAATGTGGGAGGGTTGACATTCATTATTGGGAGGTTGAAGGCTGTCATTCAAACCAGTCACTGAATGCCATCGAACTAGAATGGACTTGGTGACTGACACATTTCAGGGGAAAACACAATAGGGGGCGAGTTAATCCTACTAGCAAAACTTCAGCTCATTCCAAAATTGGGGTGGTGATGACAGTTCATGACATCATAGCTTTGATGTCAGATTTCTGAAATTTACTCTATATGGGGTACATGGGCATCCCTGGACCAGATTTGTTCACGAGAAGATAGATGTTATATGGACTTGCCCTAACCCGACTGTCCCCTGGTACATTCTTGATTAATGAATTGCCTCCAGCCAATGCTTAGAGGTAATTGTCAGCAGTATTTTAGTGAAAAGCCTGAACATTCTTCATGAAACGTTGAAAGCGAAGTTGATTAATGAGGACAGACACGGCACTATGCAGTACGAACCAACCTGCTCACATACTTACTTTGGAAACCTTCACATTGAGTTCTCCAGTAATTCCAGACAGATGGGCATTGTCATGAAAAACATCCATCACACCCAGTTTCTGCAACAAGTATTTGACATCATAGGATGCGGAAAGAGAAAATTTTGGAATAGACAGTCGTATTTATCTGGTTAAGAAAGGAAACAAAAGCCCAAAAAATATATAATATGCAAGAGGTAATTTTATTGTGGATTGAATGTGTCGGTATTAGTAGCATTTGGAAAGCTCTGCTTGGATACCATTAAAAAGGGAAAGAGAATTTTAGTTTTTACCAAGTTCTGGTTTCTCAATTATTCTAGGTATGGCTCATGTTATTTTTGCTCATCTAACGTTACAGCCCAATCGTGTCTAATCCAGAGCTGGAAAATTGGACAGGATTTGGCCCATAGCCTAGCCCAGTCCAGTCCAGTCCCACCTAATGTGAGATCGTCCTTTGCACCAGGGCCCAGCATGTGAAATAGATTCTGCCCATGTGCACATGTTAACATGTACATGTTGTTGTTGTTGTTGTTGTTGTTCAGTCGCTAAGTCGTGTCCGACTCTTCGCGATCCCATGGACCACAGCACGCCAGGCCTCCCTGTCCTTCACTAGCTTCCGGAGTTCACCCAATTTCATGTTCATCGCTTCGGTGACACTATCTAACCATCTCATCCTCTGCCGCCCCCTTCTCCTTTTGCCTTCAATCTTTCCCAGCATGAGGGTCTTTTCTAAAGAGTCCTCTCTTCTCATCAGGTGGCCAAAGTATTGGAGCTTCAGCTTCAGCATTTGTCCTTCCAGGGAGCAATCAGGCTTGACTTCCTGTAGGATGGACCGATTGGACCTCTTTGCAGTCCAGGGGACTCTCAAGAGTCTTCTCCAGCACCATAATTCGAAAGCATCTATTCTTCGGCGCTCTGCCTTTCTTATGGTCCAGCTCTCACAGCCATACATAGCTACTGGGAAAACCATAGCTTTGACTATGCGAACCTTTGTTGGCAGGGTGATGTCTCGGCTTTTGATTAAGTTGTCTAAGTTCGCCATAGCTTTCCTCCCAAGAAGTAAACGTCTTTTAATTTCATGGCTGCAGTCACCATCTGCGGTGATCTTGGAGCCCAGGAAAATAAAGTCTGTCACTGCTTCCATTTCTTCCCCTTCTATTTGCCAGGAAGTGATGGGAGTGGTGGCCATGATCTTAGTTTTTTTAATGTTGAGCTTCAAGCCAATTTTGGCACTTTCCTCTTTCACCCTCATCAGCAGGTTCTTTAAGTCTTCCTCACTTTCTGCCATTAGAGTGGTGTCGTCTGCATATCTGAGGTTGTTGATATTTCTCCCAGCGATCTTGATTCCAGCTTGTGAATCATCCAGCCCTGCCTTCCTCATGATGTACTCTGCATATAAGTTAAATAAGCAGGGTGACAGGATACAGCCTTGTCGTACTCCTTTCCCAATTTGAAACCAGTCGGTTGTTCCATGTCCAGTTCTAACTGTTGCTTCCTGGCCCACGTACAGGTTTCTCAGAAGACAGATAAGGTGGTCTGGTACTCCCATCTCTTCAAGAACTTGCCACAGTTTGTTGTGATCCACACAATCAAAGGCTTTAGCATAGTCAATGAAGCAGAGGTAGATGTTTTTCTGGAACTCTCTGGCTTTCTCCATGATCCAGCGAATGTTGGCAATTTGATCTCTAGTTCCTCTGCCTCTTCGGAAACCAGCTTGTACATCTGGTAGTTCTCGATTCACATACTGCTGAAGCCTAGCTTGTAGGATTTTGAGCATGACCTTGCTAGCATGTGAAATGAGTGCAATGGTGCGGTAGTTTGAACAATCTTTGGCATTGCCCTTCTTTGGGATTGGAATGTAAACTGATCTTTTCCAGTCTTGTGGCCACTGCTGGGTTTTCCAAATTTGCTGGCATATGGAGTGCAGCACTTTGACAGCATCATCTTTTAAGATTTTCAGTAATTCCACTGGAATGCTGTCACCTCCACTAGCTTTGTTGTTAGTGAGGCTTTCTAAAGCCCACTTGACTTCACACTCCAGGATGTCAGGTTCAAGCTCAGTGACCGCACCATTGTGGTTATCAGGAACATTGAGATCGGCCTTATAGAGTTCCTCTGTGTATTCTTGCCACCTCTTCTTAATCTCATCTGCTTCTGTTAGGTCCTTGCCGTTTTTGTCCTTTATTGTGCCTACCTTAGCATGAAATTGTCCTTTGACATCTCCAATTTTCTTGAAAAGATCTCTAGTCTTTCCCATTCTATTGTTTTCCTCTATTTCTTTGCATTGCTCATTGAGGAAGGCCTTCCTATCTCTCCTTGCTGTTCTCTGGAAATCTGCATTCAGTTGGGTATATCTTTCCCTTTCTCCCTTGCTTTTGGCTTCCCTTCTTTCCTCAGCTATTTTTAAAGCCTCTTCAGATAGCCACTTTGCCTTCTTGCATTTCTTTCTCTTTGGGATGGTTTTAGTTGCTGCTTCCTGTACAATGTTACAGACCTCCGTCCAAAGTTCTTCAGGCACTCTGTCTACCAAATCTAAGCCTCTAAATCTGTTTGTCACCTCCACTGTATATTCGTTTGGGATCTGATTTAGGTCATACATGGAGGGCCTAGTGCTTTTCCCTACTTTTTTAAGTTTAAGCCTGAATTTTGCAATAAGAAGCTCATGATCTGAGCCACAGTCAGCTCCAGGTCTTGTTTTTACTGCCTGTATAGAGCTTCTCCACCTTTGGCTGCAAAGAATGTAATCAATCTGATTTCGATGTAGACCATCTGGTGAAGTCCATGTGTACAGTCGCCGTTTGTGTTGCTGGAAAAGGGTGTTTGCTATGACTAATGTGTTCTCCTGACAGAACTCTATCAGTCTTTGCCCTGCTTCATTTTGTACTCCAAGACCAAACTTGCCTGTTATTCCTCTTACCTCTTGACTGCCTACTTTAGCATTCCAATCCCCTATGATGAGAAGGACATCTTTTTTGGGTGTTAATTCTAGAAGCTGTTCTAGGTCTTCATAGAAGCGGTCAACTTCTTCCTCATCAGCACCAGTGGTTGGGGCGTAGACTTGGATTACTGTGATGTTGAAAGGTTTGCCTTGGATCCGAATGGAAATCATTCTATCATTTTTGAGGTTATACCCCAGTACTGCTGTTCTCACTCTCTTGTTCACGATGAAGGCTACTCCATTTCTTCTAAGGGATTCCTGCCCACAGTAGCAAATATAATGGTCATCTGAATTAAATTCTCCCATTCCTGTCCACTTTAGTTCACTAACTCCCAGGATGTCGATGTTCAGCCTTGACATCTCACGTTTGACCACATCTAGCTTGCCTTGATTCATAGATCTGACGTTCCAGGTTCCTATGTAGTATTGTTCTTTGCAGCATCGCACTTTCCTTTCACTTCCAGACACATCCACAGCTGAGCTTCCTTTCAGTTTTGGCCCAGCTACTTCACTCTTTCTGGAGCTACTAGTACTCGTGTTCTGCTCTTCCCCAGTAGCATAATGGACACCTTCCGACCTGAGGGTCTCATCTTCCAGTGTCATATCGTTTAGCCTTTTAGTTTTGTAATCCATGAGGTTTTCTTGGCAAGAGTACTGGAGTGGGTTGCCATTTCCTTCTCCAGCGGATCACGTTTAGTCAGAACTCTCTACTATGACCTGTCCATCTTGGGTAACCCTACATGGCATAGCTCACAGCTTCATTGAGCTACTCAAGCCCCTTCGCCACGACAAGGCAGTGATCCATGAAAGGGATCACTTTCATGTTAACACCCAACAAAGTTAACACCCAACAACGTGTACATGTTAACACCCAACAAAGGACACCCAACAACAGGCGTCATCCCTATGCCCACTGGCTCTACTATGTGAGTTTGTGGTGTAGAGGTGGCACCGAAAGGCATTCTTTCAGGCATCAGGCATTCTTTCAGGCATCAGGCATCAGGAAGATGATCCTTTCACCCAGTACCAATTTTGGTGAGTCGTAAGGAGTACTTTAAAGGAGCAAGACATTCTGCACAAGGATTTTGGTTTACATTCATTTCTGATTGGTGTAGCCATGGCAGATGCATGCCTGTGTTGGAAAGGAATGGATTAAACTGGGGCTGGAGCAGCAGGAGTCCAGTGCTTACAAATATTATAGCTACATGACTAGCTGTTTATGCCTGATTGCTGCTACTGTTCTGTCAGGCAGAGGCTCAAAGTCCTTGTGGGCTTAGGAGAGAACGTCTTGTTGCACAGGATGTGGCTGTCCATAAGCCAGAAGGTCTCTATGTTCCTATGTGAATGAACTCCTGGACTTATAGGGACTGGGGGAGGAAAGTGGTAGCTTGGCAGATGTCTCCAAATTAGGAGGTTACCCAACAGGGGGAATTTATGTGGGAAGGGAATTAGGACCCCTCTATAGGGCATATTTAAATCGGCTCTATACTGGTTCTTCAGCCTAATTACCTGCAGATCTTACATCCGTGGATATGACTCAGCTAGGTCCCCTGGACCCGTGTTGAGCCAGAATAGGCTCAACCTGAAGCCTTTGAAAGCAACCAGAGCTGTGCTTCTGAGGCTCACCGAGGCAGTGAGGCCTCGGCATGGCTGAGAATGGGGAATATTTTCCCCAGCCTGCCCGCCCTCCACACATGATGGAGCACACAGCTTTGTCATGTCTGGGGGTCAGGGTGGGGGAATATCCTCAGCCCCACTTAAGCCACGTTTGCATGTGGCTTCTCTGGGGCTGAGAATCACCCATTCTCAACCTCCTGGAAGCCTTGGCTTATCTGAGAATGGGGGCTGAGAATGGGGGATTTTCCTCCCACCATCACTCTCCGGACACCAGTGGCGTAGCTGAGAATCTCCTGTTCAAAGCCACTTTGAACCGGGGTTGAGAATGGGAGATTCCACCACCATCATCCTGCAGGTGGCATCTGGGCGGTGTGGGGGAGGAGGAAAAAATTTCCCATTCTCAACCCCTGTCGAAGCCACGTGCAAATGCAGCTTTGGCAAGGCTGAGAGTAAGAGATATTCCCCCCCCCACCCTGTGAGCTCTGTTATGTCCTCAGAAAGCACCTCAGAAAGGTGGCGTGTGGGAAGATTCACGGGCTTAATTACCTGTGGATTTTTTTTATATGTGAGGGTTCCCTCCAGCGACAGGATCTACAAACGACCTGGGGGAACGCTGGGCCGGACTTACGCAGGGCTTCCGCATGATTGGCTGCCCGTCCGCAGCGTTCTGCAGCTGTCCTGGCCTGGGGGGGGCTGCCCCCGGTTAGCGCGCCCCACCACTGCTTGCCCAGGCACCCGGCGCAACCCTCACCCATCCTCCGCAGCGAGCAGGAGCCCCCCCCAAGGCCAGGGCAGCTGCGGATCGCCGCGGACAGGCTGCCAATCACCCGGATGTCCCGCCCAAGTCCCGCCCAACGTTCCCCCAGGTCGTTTGTAGATCCCGTCGCTGGTTCCCTCGCATAGAAAATAGAAAATACACCTGTGTATTGTTTAATAAATAGTGCCCCAAGCACTTTGTCACTCCAAGCACTTTGTCTCATGTGATTTTTGGTGCATGTGGGCAGAATTCAAACGGGCGTACTCCCAGGAAAATGTGTATAGGAGTGCAGCCTTATTCTTGGAAGCCATAGAACATTCACTTATCTTCCAACTGACAGCTCAAATTGCATGCTAAACATCCGTGGAATGGAGTGCAGGACAGACGGAGGCCCTTTCACACAGCTAGGAGGCCTAACAACTCTCTTTTTAGACATTCAGCCAAGTTAACGTCCTTATGTTTTGAAGTGCTTTTTTTACTCACCACATTTTCTTTGTGTTTCTCCTTCCAAAACTCTTCCTCCTCCTTATGTAATGTTTATTTTGTCTCCTAGAATTTAAACAGAAGCCAGTTCTGAAAATTGTGCCTGATACTGCTTCATCTCCGTAAAGTCTCATTTGATTCATCTCCATAAAGTCTCATTTGATTTTCATTGCCTTAGAGACTTGCACTTTTGTAGGATTCAGCAGGTGAACAACATAACAAACTCCCACAATGGTAGGAACATGTTTCAGAATAGTGGCATGTGAAGGTAATGCAGAACACTATGTTTTGAAATGCTCTTTATTATACAACTGCTTTGTAGGTATTGTTATTTCATCCACAAATCAGTTATGGTATGGGGGGGCGGGGACTAAGCTAGCGGTATAGTATAGCAAATGAGAAAATGCATTTTTAATCACTCGAAAAGACAGTAATTATAAGCTGCTGGATGCTATTTCTCACTCTTCATTCGGGTTCAAAATTCTTCCTGTGGAGATTACAACTTCTGCTCTTTCTTCCCTAGCTACTAGTAGGAAGACTCAACCGATTGTGATGGTAGTTGAAGGAATCTGGATACGAGGATGTAACATGAAATCTATTGTAGCGTCTGCTGCATTTGTGCCACTTTCATCAAGATCCAGCACAGCCTTGTGAACAGCCTTCAAGGGAAAAAAAATAACTGGTCATAACCAGTGATGTAGTGATACATTTAAAATGCAGTGGTTCATTGTGACATTCTTCCTTACCTACAGCTGTAGAGACTTGCCTCTAACACTGTACAGCAGCAACAAAATGAACATTAAACTTCTTTGCTAGAGGTCAGCTGCCACTTACTCTTACTTTGAAACTTATGCGTCATTTAAAGAGCCAGCACACTTCAGATCATTGGAGTGGGCTGCAATAATTTCAAAAGAATTTTTTAAACATTTTAAAAAATAAAAATAATATATATTCCAGATAAAAATAACATGTTAAAGGGCAGCCCAATTCTAAGCTGTGCTGGCATCCAAGGCAGTTTAGGAGGTGGCTGGAGGTCACTTCAGGGTAAGGAGATGTTTCATGGATTTCATGGCACAGATCCATGGTGCTTGGATCCGTGCCAGCTATATAGGGTCAGGGCTGGGGATTAGGATGTGGCATCCACTGCTGCTGACAATCCCAATCCCCTCTCCCGGGCTTGATCCTCTTCCCATTCCACCCTCTCCCACCATAAATTCCCCTTGCAAATCACCTCCTCCACCTTCTCCCACCCCTGCACGACCCGGCACACAACTGTGTGTGTGTCCCCTGGCGTCTTTTCTCTTGACCGAAGAGCCCCAGACGCGTTAGTCTTTTTTTTATAAGGGAGGTGCCCCCAAACAGTATTCATTTTCATTGTTCTCTTATCCATCTTCTCTAGTTCTCTTGTATCTTTTTTGAGATGGGGCAAACAGAACTGTATGCAGTACTCCAGATGTGGCCTTACCATCGATTTGTACAACGGCATAATAATATTGGCCGTTTTATTCTCAACCCCTTTTTTAATTACCCCAAGCATGGAATTAGCCTTCTTCATCACTGCCGCACACTGGGGCGACACCTTCATTGAGTTGTCTCCCCAAAACAGCTCAGATGTGACAGCCATGCCACTATTGTGCTTTCAGGCTACCTGTGGAAACAGCTGGATGCATGTGACAGCAGTTTCTGAATGCCCTGCTAGAGTAGGGAAGGTGGCAGCAGAAGTGGTTTGGCAGTGGTTTGATAAAGACTGGAGCAAATAGTAAGGCAGGCAGTGGGTGGTTCTAGTGGGGGAGCACAATCCTAACCTGGAGTTAGGCCACCACAGTTAGGCCAGTAAAGTTTGGCTAGCACAAGGGCCACTGAAAAGCATGTTTGGCCCACTCTCTGAGTCAGGGAGGATGGTGCACGTCTGTGTGCTGGCCTCTCTTATTTGAAGAATGGTCCAAACATACTTGACAGTGTCCCTGGTGCTGGTGAAACTTTGCTGGCCTAACTGTGCCTGACCTAACTCCAGGTTAGGATTGTGCCCTGGGGAGGGGGGGGATCTCAGCAACAACCATGCATGCTGGGGCATTATACCCCTTTTTTCCAGCCCAACAAGCCCCTCTAAACAGCATACATTAAGGACTGTTTGAAATACACATAGACGAAAAACTATGACTGTTGAGAAATACAGATGTTGAAAGAAGTGAGCCATAGTTGGATCAGCTGAGTTAATTGGATAATTACCTGCCCCGTAGCTCAGTGTGGATCAGAGACTTTTGATAGTGTTACACCCTGCTTGCTAGAACCAGTGATAATTGCTTGCACTTTGCTTGCTTGAGCCTCTGCTGGAACCTGTGATAATTGGATTAATTAATTGCCTAACTGGGTTGATTACAAATAGCCCAACAGGGAGTGGATTTGTTTAAACTGTGGCGATTTGCATGTCTGAACTGAAGGAAGAGATTACTGGAGAACTTTTGAAAAAGATGTCGTGACAGGTTTGGAGAACTGGGGACTTAAATGGAATTTGAATTACTGGATGGGCAATAGGACATAATCTCAATTGCAAACAGATATAAATATTGAGGAGGGACAGTAAAGTTTTTACAGAACTGGACTAAGTTTGGATTAAATTTGCTGACATCTGAAAATGGCGACTGAATGAAAAGGAACAAAGGGAAGGAACTTACTTTCGGTTTTAGGCAGAACTGAATTTTTTAAGGTCATACCATGAATTACACATTTAAGGTCGTATGGATGAAATATTTTTCCCCCTTCTTTTCCTTTTCTTCTTAAAGACTTTTAAGGTGGAATGAACTATATATATTTATAAATAGATTTTTAATCAGATATTGATGGAATAAATGCAGCTTATTTTTGGACTAAAAACCTTGGATATACTGTATTTCCCCAAGTATAAGACGCACCAATGTATAAGACGCACCTTAATTTTGGGGCCAGAAATTTGAAAAAACACAGTTATAGAACTCAAGTTTTATTCATAAAACTACTCATCATTGTCAAAACTCCCATCCATTAGCTTGTCCTCCGCAAACCACCACTCATTTAAAAAGAAGCACACACACGTTTAGAGCCCAATCCTGAGTTTGTTTACTCAGAAGAAGGTCCCCTCGTCTTCCTCTCCGGAAAGTGTGCATAGGATTGCAGGCTTACTCTCTCCCCCTTTATCAATCCTCTGCCACCTCATTCATTCGGCTTCGCGCCAGACCAGGCTCCGCTAGCAAAGTGAGCGGGCAATCCGAGGCCACTTTCTGGGGGGGGGGGATATCCTCACTTTCCGCCTCCTGACGACTGGACAAGTTTCAGGCCGGGGTTGCCAAGCTCTTCTCCGTCTCTCGCTCCCTCCCGCCAGCAGCCCTGCGCTAGCTCCCTGCAGAGATGGGTGGGCTTGGCTGGCTCATGCTGGCGGGAGCTGCCGAGCAGCCAATCGCATCGCGGAGCCGTGCAGCAGATGGCGTTCGCCAGCGCACCTTTGCTCCTGCGCCCCTCCGAAAGCTTAACACCTTGCGGCTGTGGCACAGATGCTGGGCTATGGCTGGGCACAGACGCTGCTGCCAAACCACCATCTTCCTCTGCCCGGGGAGGTGCGCTGCCACCGCCGCCGCCGCTCACTTCGCCACGCCGAGGCGAGCCTGGTCAGTACAGAGCCTCTTGGCAGGTGGCGTGATCGCAGCCTCCTCCTCTCCGCTGCGCCGTGTGGGGGCTGGGGCTGGGGGGAGGCTGCAGGAGGAACCGGGACGCTGGATCTGCGCGGCTGGAGGGAGCGAGAGCCCCAGGCAGCCTACCTTCTCACGCTTGCTGCCTTATTCCCGGGTCTCCCTCGCTGCTGCTGCTGCTGCTGCTGCTGCTGCTGCCGCTGCCGCCACCTCCGGTCCTCTCGCTCTGCTGCTGCCGCTGTTGCCGCCACCACCACACTGCCTGCCTGCCTGCCTGCCTGCCTCCTCACAGAAAGTGCAGGCAACGGCTGCGGGCGTGCAGTATGCATGCACAGCTGCTGAGCCAACCAGCCGACGGGGCCAGCTTTGAGTGGGCGGGGCCAGCTCAACTTCTAGGAACCGGTACTCATGTAGTGGTGCATAGTGGGTGCATGACATCACTGCCCGCTGGGTAAAAAAGTATTTCCTTTTATCTGTTTTAACTGTCCCAACAGTTTCAGTGGATGTCCTCTGGTTCTGGTATTGCGAGAGAGGGAAAAGAACATCCCTCTGTCGACTCTATCCCTCCCATGCATAATTTTGAATGTCTCAATCATGCCCCCCTCAGGCACCTTTTTTCCAGACTGAAGAGCCCCAAATGTTGCAGTCTTTCTTCATAAGGGAGGTGCCCCAGCCCCGTAATCATTTTTGTCGCTCTCTTCTGCACCTTTTCCAGCTCCACTATGTCCTTTTTGAGATGTGGTGGCCAGAACTGTACACAATACTCTAGATGTGGTCTTACCATTGATTTGTACAATTGCAGGATAATATTGGCTGTTTTGTTCTCAACCCCTTTTTTAATGACCCCAAGCATGGAATTGGCCTTCTTCATTGCTGCCGCACACTGGGTCGACACCTTCATTGAATTGTCCACCAGCACCCCAAGATCACTCTCCTGAGCTGTCACAGACAACTCAGAACCCATTAGCCTATACGTGAAGTTTTGATTTTTTGCCCCAATGTGCATCACTTTACACTTGTCTACATTGAAATGCATCTGCCATTTTGCTGCCCATTCCCCCAACTTGGAGAGATCCTTCTGGAGCTCTTCACAATCTCTCCTGGTTTTCACTACCCGGAAAAGTTTTGTGTCATCTGCAAATTTGGCCACCTCGCTGCTTATCCCTGTCTCCAGGTCATTTATGAACAAGTTGAAAAGCACAGGTCCTAAGACAGATCCTTTTATCAATTTCATTGACAAATCACTGTCAACCAGTTATGGTACTGGGTGGTGGAGGAAGATGAAAGCTACCGGAAGTGTAAAGCAAAGGGAAAAATCCATTTTTAAATCCTTTGTAGACTGTAATTATAAGCGGCTGGGGCTACAATCCTATACACACTTTCCTGGGAGTAAGCCCCACTGAACACAATAGGAGTTACTTCTGAGTAGACATGTCTAGGATTGCACTGTGCATGTACTCCTAATGTTCATTATTCAATCGATCAATCGACAGGTACTTATATACCGCTTTTCAACACAAAGTTCACAAAGCAGTTTACAGGCAAATCTATATATATAAAGAAGAGCATATGTATGTGTGTATGTTTGTTCCACATAGGCTCCGCAACGCCTGGACCGATTCGCGCCAAACTCGGCACGCGGGTGCCTTGGCCCCCCCGAAACCATCGCTGCGCGGTTTTGGAACGGATCGCGCCCCCACGGGCACGGGTACAAGCGAATTTGTGGTTCTCTATGGACGGCTATGGGCTGAACCCCAGCATTCCGAGGCTCTGATGATGTCATGATGAGATGCAAATGACATGCGGAATCTTCAGGCAGCAACTGAACTCTTGACAGTTGAAGACAAACAACAGCAAACAGGTTTCACGCAGGCAAACAGATACAATGTGTTCTGTGGACATGTGGGCGGTCCCTGCTTGGCAGTGGACAGTTGGCACAAGGTGCTGTGGCTGTTGCGCTCTCTCTGAAAGTTTACTTTCACTGTGTAACGTAAGGCAATTGGGCAGGTGCAACCAAAGGCTACAAAGATGAAACAACAGTGTACACAGGAAACACCTGAGGGAAAAAACAACAACAACTTGCAACGCTACGTCACAGAGCTGCTACATCTAGAGCAACAGAAACAGTACAGCAGCGTCACAAACAACTACAGGATATGAAACAGAGGGCTACTACACCTACAGCAACAGAAACAGTACAGCAGCAGGGATGGGACATATAAACACCCGGGCACCCATGTGAGTGGGGGTGGGGTCAGGGATGGGACATATCAACCCCCGGGCACACATGTGAGTGGGGGTGGGGTCAGGGATGGGACATATCAACACCGGGGCACCCATGTGAGTGGGGGTGGGGTCAGGGATGGGACATATCAACACCGGGGCACCCATGTGAGTGGGGGTGGGGTCAGGGATGGGACATATCAACACCCGGGCACACATGTGAGTGGGGGTGGGGCAGGGATGGGACATATAAACACCTGGGCACACATGTGAGGGGGGGTAGGGATGGGACATATAAATGGGCCATCTGTATGCCTGGTGAGTAGCTGGGGGTCGGGGATGGCACATATAAACACCCGGGCGAAGCCGGGTACATAAAAGCTAGTGGTAATAATAAAATTAAATGGCTCCCTGTCCCAAAAGGGCTCACATTATTGAGCTGGATTCACAAGTTTTGCTACAAAGAGCACAGTTTGTGTTACTCTATCAACTTGAATTAGTATGAAGGCATGATCGAATGTGATGTTAAGGGTAGGGCCATTCATACGAGACCGTAACATGAACTCTACTGTAGTGACTGCTGCTGCTTCTGTGCCACTTTCATGAATATCCAGCACAGTCTTGTGAACAGCCTGCAAGAGAAAAACAATACCCAGCAATACAGTAATACCCACACCCCTATAGACACGCCTTGCTAACTCTGTACAGCTATAACAGAATCAACTTTAAAATCGTTTTTTAGACTTATTCTTATTTTAAAATGTATACTTAATTTACAGAGCCAGCACATTTCATTTCCTTTCAGGCCCTTGGAGTGAGCTGTAATAATTTCAAAACACACATATAAAACATTAAAAATATAGATCCCAAATAATATAAATGTTAGAGTGTTTGCCTATGCATATTTATTCAGATTTAACTCCCACTGTGTTCAGCGGGACTTACTCCCAGATAAATTTGCGTAGGATTGCAGCCCTAATGTAATTTGAACTTCATACTGTATCTCTGGTCGCCCCGGGGTAAGATGCCTAGGCAAATTTCTCAGTTTGCCCCTTGCTGAGCCTGATATTTCTTGTCCAAGTTCCTGTCACAAAAGTTTTGAAGGCAATACATGAACACTCTTGCTGATGAGATCACTGCTGCTGTAGGCAGAGGCGTACCTGGAGGGGGATCGTAAAGCTATGTCTTTTAGGTTGCTGAACTCCAGTGAAAAGCATCCCCTCCTCATCACAGCATCTCCTCTGCTTCCCTCTCCCTGGTCCAAATGGCTGTGAGGGCGAGTGGGAGGGGATGCTTTGCAGGAGTTTGGCACCTGCAAAACTTAGCATTGTGATCCCCCTCCAGGGATGCCTCTGGCCGTAGTGGTCCTTTCAAAACTCTACTCCCAGCCTATCCAATAATGATAATTCCTGACTCTAGTTTTGATGCAGGACTGTTGAAATGTACTTTTTATGGTTCTGCTTTTTGTAACTTTAGAGTAGTCATAGGATTAGGTTTGGTCGTCAGAAAACTATCTCACTAACCCCATCCGCTGATTTGCTTTCAGCCAGTGTGTAATTTTTGTTGTCAACTACTTTTGCAAAACTCCTAATGACAAAAGCTTTGTAGGTACTCCCTTAAAGGGAAAAGGCATAGTTTGTGCCAACATAATTAACATACTTACTTTGGAAACCATCAGATTGCGATCTCCGGTAATTCCAGATAAATCAGCATTATCATTAAAAACATCGGTCACACCTAGCCTCTGTAACAAGACTTTGACATCATAGGATGCAGCAATGGAAAATTTTGGAATATACAGATGTATTCGTCTGATGACCAAAAACAAGAACAAACATATTAAAGCATTTAAGAATATATAAGTCCTCCCTTTTACTGAACTGGTTCATCCAACATTGGTTCATCCAACTTAGTGTTGTTCACATTTAGTTTTGGGCTGCGTTCATTTTTCAGTCTCTAGCACTGGAAATGCTAGAGAGCTCCCCCCCCCCCGCTCCTTCCAGCACCCTGGGATGGTGTTTGTTTTTCACCTCCTAGCATGCTAGCTATCTCTTCTGCGAATTCAGTGCTAGAAAACATGGCTGCCTCCATTGAGTGATGTTATCCTATTTCTCTGCTCTGAGAAAACATCTGGGTGCCGCCATCTCATACACCAACTAGGGGAAGTGGTGGTGAAAGTATTTTTGAACTGGATAAAAAGAGCCATCCATTCTTGAGATCTTAAAAGCATTATATGGAAGTTAATTACTTTAATTTTAGGATTAGAGGCTCAAAAGGATATTCAGGTGGCTTCTATTGAGGTCAGGTTGAAGGTGAAGATATTAAAAACATAAGAACATAAGAAAAGCCCCACTGGATCAGGCCAAAGGCCCATCTAGTCCAGCTTCCTGTATCTCGCAGCAGCCCACGAGATGCCTCAGGGAATATACAAGACAACTAGATACGTGCAACTCGTTGCCACTCCCCTGCATCCGGCACTTCGAGGTAGCCTACCTCTAAGTAAGGAGGTTGCACTAGTTCCATTCCAGAGGTTTGCCCAGAGATTGGAATGTATGTGTGTTGAAACAGCCATCTCTTGCCAGCCCAGTACTATTTCATGGGTGCAAAAGCACCACAACAGATGGACGGCCCCTGCATTAAAGGCCGATGGTGCCCTTTGTAACTCAGATTCTGTAACCCAGATATCCATAACTTGGGGATCTGGTGTACATCATAAACCACCTTTGCAGTATCTGACTCACAAGCTATAAAAGAAGGAATTGGGAATTGTGGAAGTTGTTTCTTCAGCTCTGGTGATTTTTCTGTTCTTAGGTATTTATAGTTTGAATACAACAACCAAAAATATTTAGGCATACATCCTTAATGTATCCTAGGACCTCACGAGTCACCTTTCCCCCGCCTTTTCCCCACCAGTCCACTGCTTGGCATGGAGCTTTCCCCCTCCAGCAGATGTTGCAGCCTGCACTGATGCTGGCAGGACGGTGTAGGCCTTCCTGCTGGCGCTACTAACTTCTGCTCTGTTGCAAAGTGCTTTACAGCACGGTTGTGACAGCCTGCACTGGTGCAAGTGGGGGGGGGGGCGGTCAGATTGGGCCATCAAAGATTGTTGAGAAATCTGTGTGGAGTGTGGTAAGGGTGTTGTAGAACACGGCAGGGAAAGCCATAAAGGGCTTGATAGCCTCCAACACCTTATGTTTGTCAGCCTTGCTAACTGGTATGTCTCTGAAGCTTGCAAGGCATTGTTGCTCAAACAGTACTGGATCTGTAGTGAATGGCCCTGCTTTTTACCCAGCGGCTTAAAGCCTTTCAACCATAACATTCTATGACGACTGATGAAGAAGTTTGTAGAGCAGAACAGAAATTTTCCAAAAATTCAGATTTTTTTTTTTAAACCCAGTACCCTAATGGCATTTTTATATGTTTCAAATGTCAGGATGTGACTTAGAATCCCACATCAAAATGTAATAATTCACAATTCTTTTAAAGAAGGGCAAATTCAGATGGAAACATTTAATTTTGAAAGTTAAATGTGAATGTGAAATTCATATCTGAACCTTTTTTTTTTTTTTTAAACAATCTGCTCTTTGGACTAGTTAGTCTTTCCTGATTGTTTCAAATTTGGCAGGCATCAAATATGAAATCTCAACCTATCACATACTGTGAAATCCTAAACCCTGTAAATACAGTTAAGTAGTATTGCATGTCAGATATCAAACACTGTAAAATATGAAATGCCGTAATGTAATGTTTAAAGCTTAATGTATGCATGTTATGTAGCAGATCTTGAAATGGAATTTTGAGTGAATAACTTGCAAATATTTGAAAATTGATAGTAGCCTCACATCACCATTCAGTGGTGAGAAATTTGGCTGAGCTCTAGGGAATTCCATTCACTTCCTTTCTATAGCCTGAAGCATTAGTTAATGAATACAGTGGGCCTTCCTTATCTGCAGGCTTCACATATGTAAATTTCAGTATCTGCAGATGTTGAGCTCATGGCCTTCTTGCTCTTCAGAGGACCTTCCGGACATGATCAGAAGGCACTTCCAGGCACATCTGGAAGGTCCCCTGAGACACAGCGATGGATTTAATTAGAATTTGATATCCATAGTGGGTCCTGGAATGGATCCCCTGCAGATGCTGAGGGCCCCCTGTAATTATTCATGTCCTGTAGAATTCGGCAAATCAAGAGGAAAGAGTACAGAAAGCCTTTCCAGATTACAATGAATGCATACCATACAATGTCTTTTAAAAGTAGAGTATCAGATTGGGGATGGTGCATACCCAGAGGCAAGCAAATGGTCAGATGAGGGCCCAGAACTGGCTGGTGCTCAGGGATGCCAACTGGGGTCTTTTGGCCGGGACTCCAAAGCTAACCTCAAAGGCTGTCCAACGTGGACATCGCTTGTGGTAAAATTACTGCCTTCATTGCAAGTTATGGGTATCATAGAGCATAGAGAAAAAACTTACTGGCGTATCATAGATGTCATCCATTTTGACAGAACTTCTTTTCCCAAAGCAGCTTCCACTTCATTCAGCTTCCCTTGATCTGGTAGAATGAAGAGTGCTGAAATAGTTCCTTTGTAAGGAACTTCCACCACCCAGCAAGATGTGTCATCATCACGGAGAACTTTGTAATAGCCTCTTCGGTACATGAAGTTGACTTTCACAGTCCTGCTTCCATTTACAAAAAAATTGCCTTCACTGATTAAATCTGTGTCAAAAGCATCTTTCCAGGAGCCTTTGAAGAAATGGATTAGGGAAGTGAATTGCATGAAGGCTACTTTGCAAATGTGCATAAATAGTACATTTATGCTATGTATTTAACTAGCATGTATTTAACTATGTGAGGGCCGGAAAAGCAGGGAGCCTAACAATCTGAAATCTTAAATGTCTCTGGGTTTTCAGAACAAAGGATGGCAAGACGGTGTAGGATAAATTGGCAGGACATTTAGGCTAATGCAACACGCACTGAACAGAAGATAATAATGTAGAACATAAGAAGAGCTCTGCTGGAGCAGGCCAACAGCCCATCTAGTCCAGCTTCCTCTATTTCACAGTGGCCCACTAGATGCCTCAGGGAGCACATAAGACATTAAGATACCTGCATCTTTT
Organism: Lerista edwardsae; assembly: GCA_029204185.1. Taxonomy (NCBI): domain Eukaryota; kingdom Metazoa; phylum Chordata; class Lepidosauria; order Squamata; family Scincidae; genus Lerista; species Lerista edwardsae. Next base: position 3,121,218 of record JAJKFI010000033.1, read on the forward strand.
GCCACTCCTCTAAAACTTTTTCCTTCATTTTAAAATCACGTTCCAAAATTCTTTTTCAAAATGTATATGAAGAGCAGAAATCCCTTACTTCCTACAGCTCTAATGTTGTCTTCTGTTTTTTTAATATTTGAACACTAAATCAAATCTTTAGGAGCTTAAAAACATACTTCCAGATACAACTGTTTTAAAGAAACTAAGGATTTCACAGTCTGTATCAATTTCATGTTGCCATATTTCCATTCCAAAATCCAATGAGATACATGTAGATTTCAAACTGTATAATTTTGGATTATTTAGGAGGATGAATATTTTTGTTGCCTCAATATTATTCAACATTATTCTTCAACATACCTTTGAAATAGATGTAGTTCACAAGAACCATTTGCGTGAGCGGATCAAGGGACTTCACAGCTTGCGTTATTTTCCCGTGAGTTTTGATTTGCACATAGCTATTTATTTGCTTTTCAGCGGCTGCAGGATCACTGAAGTTAGTCGAAAAGCCTTCTGTGTTGTAAAAGTTTTCAACATCTTCCAAAAATGTAGCCAGTAGTTTCAATGACTTTTCTATGAACAACACATTCCCTATGTTCACATGTACTTCATTATTTGGATGGTTAAGCATGTTAATCAGCTGGCAGAACCCTTCATGTATCTCTTTTTCTTCAATCACTGAGAAATTAAAAGAAAACGCTTTCTGAATCTGATGAAGTGTTTGAGATCTAGCACCTAGGCTTAGCATTGCAAAGGCTGTGGAGATGCTTAGGGGAGAAAAGAGAACATTTTGGGCAGCACCATCCGAAACAATGTGTTTGTAGAATTTAAATGCAAAGTCAGCATTACTGTCAGCTATTTTAGGATAGCCAGTCGTCTTATTTTCACGTTCCTCTTCCAAAGGGAGACGCTGAAATTCAGGTGTATTTTTATCTCTATGGAGATAGAAATGTCCTCCGGCATGATGACAATGGACTTCAAGACCAATGAGTGTCAAGGAGACGTAAATGATGGACACCATTGGGATTTTTAATTCTTCTGATACATGTAGAAAGTGGATCAATCAATTTCTCGCCTCTCCGGCATAGCACCCTCTAAAGGCTTGGATTTTGATCAAGAGTGCAATCCACTACTCTTGGGCTAATCCTGTTGAAATGAATGGAACTTTTTCAATGATGCTGAATTTTGCCCTAGATCTATAGGCTTAATAAAAACCCTAATACAGAAGAAATATTAGAATTACCACATCCATCCTCAAGTTTGTATACAACCAAGAAATCAAGAATGTTTCCAAATTAGTGGATTTTAAAAGCATATTTTTATATTGGTTTTATATTCTTTTCTAAATTTATGATTCAAATATCCTAAATATTTATTAGGAGTATTTTACAGTTTAAAACCTCTTGATATTGGCAAACATTCTCTAAAATTTGGTGGTTGTTTCTTTTGAAATTATATTCCAAAACGTAGAACGGTTTCATATTCTTTTTCAATGTTATATGAAGAGCACAAATCACTGGCTTCCTATAGCTCCAGTGCTGTTTTTCAAATAGTTGGACATTAAGGTCAAATCTTTAGGAGCTTAAAAACGTTCTTTCTGATATGAATGCCAGGACAGAGGAAAATCAAAATGTAAATCATACTTACAGATCTCCAGAAAGAATCTTACCACATTGAACTGGTCTATGTTACTTGTTTTGTAATCTGTGTACCGGACTTATACCCAGTACTCATTATTAATTATTAAACAGAACAAATATGGACTATCAAAAGGTGTCAGAGAGCAGAACATGATGCAACAGATTTCTTTGTAGTTCATTTTGACCATTGTGTAATGATAAGCTCAGGGAAAAACATTTGAATGGTCTCTATTACTTGTGGTTTCACACTATTTCTGAGTAGTCCCATTTCATATTGTGGCATTGTTGTGTCCAGTTCCTAAATTAATCATCCAGATTGTGAATGAAGAATTGTTGCTTGACAACCCTTTCAGGGATTTTTTTTTCTTTTTTAGTGAGGGAAAAAAATGCATTTAAATGCAATGTAAAACACAGACACGACTGGTCCCTGGTATCAACAATAGATCCATTCCCAATTGCTTATTGATTTGATTGGTCCATCATCTGGTTTGGTGTGCCAGAGCTTTGATTCATTTAGAAACATAAAACCTTAAAAGGGGAAGGTGACACGTTCAGACCAGAATGACTAGGCCCCAGAAGTAGGTCACCCAGTTTAATTCACAGAATTCCCAGGCCCCAATAGTGAGCTGCACTCGTTCTTCTAGTTTAGTGTGTGCCTAGAACACATGGCACTGGATCATGTCTAGATGTGTTTTGGCATTGTTTGAGGGTGAAATTAACAGTATGGAGTACAATTATACTGAAGATCCTCGCCTACAAGGAGAGAAATTTGTAACAGAAAATGAAGCGTGGATAGCCTCCCCGTCCTATCCACGGGTCAGAGCAGGAGAAGCCACAGCCCAGAGAAGCCCAGAGGATCACCAGGCAGGGAGGAAAATGCAGAAGCAACCATTACCATCACTTCTCCTTCTCTCCATTTTTCAGTCTAACAATTTGTCTCCTCTCCTGCTGCCAAGTCAATCAGGCAGGCAGCCTGCCGCTGGGTCTTAAAGCCTGCCCTTCACTGGCTGTTGTACTGTACAACCCATAGAGGTAAGATAACAGGAGATGACATGACATCATTTTCTTGAAGCCATGGGTCAACAAATATGGCTGACTCAGATCATTCCCGCCAAGGAGGAGGATTGCCACGAATTCACGAATAAAAATCTCCCTGCATGTCTGTAAAAGTTAATATCAACCTCTTTAATCATGCCTGCGTGTTCTGCATATGGGTGTGCGAATCGCTGTACGAAAAATGGGATTTAATTTCCACGGAAAGATTCATGTATTCACATTACATCGGTTCAATAAAACTACCGTTCAGTGAGTGCATTATTTTTGAAGCTGTGTAATTTCTTGTTGTTCCTAGCAGTCTTATTCACCATTTTCTGACACCCACTGTTAATGGTCTAGAACAGGGGTCAGCAACCCACCTCTCCGGAGCCGCATGTGGCTCTTTGAGCCATCTGCTGCGGCTCCGGAGTCCGGGTGAAAGCGGCAAAAGGGGTGACAGTCTCCCAGCCGGCTCTCGCTGGCTCATCCTCTCCTCCGCAGCGAAGAGCTCCCCAGCCGCAGCTCCGGTCACTTGGCGAGAGGGAACAAACACAGCGGGGTTTGCGCGGTCCCAGGTTCAGCTGTGGGGCGCCTATAAATAGCGCCCTTTTGGACAGGCTCAGCGAACAAATGAGAGGAGAAGGCGTAATTGTGCGCGGGGAGCCCTCCTTTTGCTCGGGAAAACAAGCACACACACCCGCCCCGAGGCGGTTGCCGCAGCTGGAAGTTGTGGGTCTCTTTTCGCGAGGAACGGGGCTGGGGTGGCTGTGCACGTGCTTGGGGGCGAGCAGAGCGGGGCGGCTGCTCCTCCCGGACCTGCGGGCTGCACTGGCGCGTCTGCCCTGAGCTCCCCACCAGCATGTGGGCGAGAGCACTGAGCTCACCCGCTGCCCGAGTCCAGAACGGGGGACTGGAGTGATGGAGGTGAGAAGGGTGGGGCGTGATACGAAGGGTCCTGATGGCGGCTGTGCAAAGGAGGACACCTGGAAAGGGCGTGTTCGGCACTAGCCTTATCAGCTCGGGGTCTGGAGGGAACGCAGTGGGGGTCTTCCGGGGGAACCGGGGCTTTGCTTTCACCACTTCAGAGGCTAGGTCCTGCCCGAATCTGGGGCGAGGGAGACTGGAAAGTATGTCCTTCCCTGCAGTTGGACCGCAGCTCCTCTCCACAGAAATCTGGTTTCTGCCCCCATCGCAGTGCTCACCGAAGGCTGCAGCTCTTGTGGCTGCAAAGTCTCCGGCCTCCCTAAACCGAATGCAACACCCTTTGCCTGTCCTCAGTTGGTCTGCAAGAGGGTAAACCCGGAAGCCCTGCAAGGCGCTACTTACTGATCCTGATTTATATCTGAAGTTTATACCCAAACATACCTACTCTCAACTTCCCTGATTCTATCAGGCAATCACAGTAACACAGAGCACAATCCTATGCATGTCTATTTGAAGTAAGGCTCATTGTGTGCAGTGAGACTTACTCCCAAGAAAGTGAGTTTAGGATTGCAGCCACAGCCCTCCTGGTGTGAATGTTTCAGGAGCTACAACATGGTTTTGCACTTGCTGAGTGGAGTTGGCGACTGTTTGGGAGTTGCAGTGGCCAGGGTGTGTGATGCCATCAGACATCATGTGGCACCAACTCTCTGGGAGATGTCTGCTCCTAGTCAGCAGGGCTTCCAAAACTCCAACACAGTGAGACTCCCAAAGCATCCCTCGAAAACGGGAAAGTCATTTCAAAGGACCTAAAAGGCTCAAAGTAGTTCCTCTCTCTTGCCAGCTTTTCTCTGTTTAAAATGTTTTCTTCCCCTTTCTTACAATTTTTTTTCAGCCCCCTTTCCTTCCATCCTCCTTTTTTCTCCCTTGTATGTTTTTGTCTTGTTTTTCTTTCTTGGTCACTTTTACTTTCATTTTTTCTATAATTTCTTTTTCTTGGCACTTCCTATTGCCCCTTCTCTTTTGAAAATTGTCTTTCTTATATTACCAATTTTTCCAGTCCTTTTCTCTCTTTCCTTATGTTCTCTTTCTCTTTGTGGTTTACTTTATCTTTTTCTTTCCATTTTTTTCTCCAGCCTCTCCTGTAACAACTACTTTTATTCACTTATGTCACAATTTTTCCTCCCTTCATACATTTCTTTTTCTGTTGTGCTCTTTTTCTCTTGCTTCTATTTTGTCCCATGTTATTTTTCCCACCATCTGATAACAACATTGTCCTCCCTGAAAATCAAGTGAGATTCTGGAGTGCATTGACTGAGTAAAAATGTCTGATTACCTGAAAATATTTAAAAATATATAGAAGGATAAAAAGAATATAGGTAGGTAGATCTTTATTTGTATAACAGCATTGTCATTACAAAACAAAAACAGAACAACACAACACAGCAAGGCTACATAGTATCCAAAACCACAAGAAAAAAATTTCAGACAAGTTGGGCTCTGATTTTCTGAGCATTCATCACAAATCTTGCCACGTTTATAGTGACATCTCCTGAGGTGTCTGCTAGGAGGAGGCATATCAGATGATCCTCCGATCTAGGTTGTATACAAGGGGACAAAAACTTTACTCTAATCACATCATGCAATGGGCAGTGAAATAAAATATGCCTGAGATCTTCAACCTCGTTGTTACCGCAGATACATACTCTGTCAATGTAAGGTAAGTTATTATATCTGCCTTCCAGTATCGCAGATTGTAGACATTGCAAACGCAATAATGCGAAGGCTCTGCGAAGAGGGAAATATGTAAGATGTGTGAAATAATTACTTAACTCCCAAGTGGTTTTGTACAAATAAGGTGACGGGTTGGCCGATAAGTTCATCAGGTTACACAGATCTTGTCTTCTATTTAATAACAAAATTTTATCTTTAATCATAGATTTAATCTGGTTTGAAAAGAAAGAGGGCAATGAATTAAAGTCAATTCCATATTCAACAAGTATGGGATTAACCAAAGAAAACCAAGATTTGTCCAACTGTAAATTTAATTGTTCCTGCAGGCACAACTTTGGGAGACGGGGATTTGCCATGTACTTTAGTTTATAACTATAGAGGGCTATAGCGACATGACAAAAAGCCCTGATAAGGGTCAAGTCAAGTTCCGAACGGACTAGGACAGAAGAGGTGGTACGAGGGACACCGAGTAGCAAACAGCCAAACAGATTTTGGGCAGTATCCAAAGGGGCAGAATTTCCATAGCCCCATATTTCAGCCCCATACAAAAGTTGGGGGAGTATTTTCAATGAAAATATTTTAACCGCAGGCGCTACCAGGTTACCCCCTTTAGTACGCACAAAGCGTAGGAGCGCCTGGATAGAATGTTCTGCTCTCAATCTAGTGGCATGGGTCTGTGGACCCCAAGAGGCCTGTGTCTTATAAATGAGTCCCAAATATTTAAATTCCCTTAACTGTTCAATTGGATTTTGGCCAATTTTCCATTTGTGAACCTTTCTGGAAGCTCCGAATGCTACAATTTTCGTTTTATCATAGTTGATATTTAACTTAATTTTATTACAATATTGATCCAATTTGATTAAGATCCTGTGCATGCTGATTTGGGTCAGCGAGAAAAGAAAGATGTCATCCTCATAAAGCAGGATCGGGACCTTAGTGTCCCCTACTGAGGGGGAAAAGAAAGAAGGATCCTGGAACTCATTTATAATATCATTAATAAAAAAGATGAATAAAAAAGGTGCCAATAGACAGCCCTGTCTGACTCCTTTAGATATTTTAATTGGGTCAGAAAGGGCGCCCTGGGGGCCATACTTAACTCTCATAATAGAGTTACTATGGAGTCGATAAATGAGAAACAGTAGTCTTCTATCAATATTAGTTGCTGACAATTTTTCCCATAATAGGGCCCGGTCTATTGAATCAAAAGCGGAGCTGAAGTCCACAAATGCCGCAAAAAGAACTTTGCTGTCCCTATGTGAATATTTATTTATTAAATGCTGTAAAATAAAACAATTGTCAATGGTCGATTTGCCCTTTCTAAAGCCTGCTTGTTCTTCTCCTATTATGTTGTTGGTTTGTGCCCACAATTCTAATTTGAACAACAAAAATTTTGAATACAATTTTGAAACTTCACTGAGGAGGCTGATTGGTCTGAAATTTTTAGGATCTGTTATGGAACCTTTCTTATGGATGGGAATCACTATGCTTTCCTTCCATCCTACGGGGAATTCTCCAGTATCATTTAAATGGGTGAAAAGTTTAGCCAAAATGCGGCTCCACCAGATAGAATTAGCTTTAAATAGTTCCGCCGGGATATAATCCACCCCCGGAGCTTTATTATTTGATAAGGATGCAATCATCCTTATCAAATAATAAGGTGAGACATCCGGGGACTTGCAGGATTCGTCCCACCCTCAGAAGGGCAGCTCCTCAGCTGCTGGGGAAAGGAGTCTCAGGGCTGGAGGATGTCAGCTTGGAACAGAGGGAATCAATCCCCCAGCGGGGGGCCCTTCTTCCAGCGACGAGCCCGCATCCAGTCGCACTAAGGATGCTCCTCGGCGGGAGGGGGGTTGCGGTCTCCTTGTCGTGGGTGATTCTATAGTTAGGAATATAGAGAGGGGGATCTGCGACGGATGTGAGGACCGCACGGTGACTTGCCTGCCTGGTGCGAAGGTTGCGGACATCACGTCTCGTCTAGATAGGCTGGTTAGGAGTGCTGGGGAGGAGGTAGCGGTCGTGGTGCATGTTGGCACCAATGATGTGGGGAAATGTAGCCGGGAGGTCCTGGAAGCCAAATTTAGGTTGCTAGGCAGGACGCTGAAGGCCAGGACCCCCAAGGTAGCGTTCTCAGAAGTGCTACCCGTTCCACGTGCAGGGCCAGCTAGGCAGGCAGAGATCAGGGGTCTCAATGCGTGGATGAGACGGTGGTGTCGGGACGAAGGGTTTAGATTCATTAGGCACTGGGGGACATTCTGGGACAAGCCAGGCCTGTACAAGAGGGACGGGCTTCACTTGAACCAAAATGGAACCAGGCTGCTGGCGCTTAATATTAAAAAGGTGGCAGAGCAGCTTTTAAACTGATCCCTGTGGGAAAGCCGACAGGAGCCGAGTGGCGTCCGGTTCGGAACTCCTCATCCCTACGGGAAGAGGAGGGTGGAGGAGTACCAAAGAGTAATGGAGGAGTAGGAAATAGAACTTCTAAGCTGAGTGTAAGTGACAGTTTGTCCAGTAAAAGGAAAGGAGGGGAAAAGGGATCAAAAAACAGTCCCTCTTTAGAGAACCCCGTATATAGGTGTTATTATGCGAATGCTCGAAGTCTCCAAGCAAAGATGGGGGAATTGGGATGTTTGGTGGCTAGGGAAAACATTGATATAGTAGGCATAACGGAAACCTGGTGGAATGCAGAGAACCAGTGGGATACAGTAATCCCAGGCTATAAACTCTATAGGAGGGACAGGGAAGGGCGTGTTGGCGGAGGGATGGCCATCTATATCAAAGAAGGGATAGAATCCAGCAGAGTAGAAACTGAAGGTGGGCCGGACTCCACCATGGAGTCACTATGGGTTAAACTACCAGGCCGTAAGAGCAATGTAGTAGTGGGGGTGTGCTATCGTCCTCCCGATCAAAAACTTGAAGGTGACCTTGAAATGAGGAAACAAATCAGGGCAGTGACCAAGAGAGGCAGGATTGTAATCATGGGGGACTTCAATTATCCTCATATTGACTGGGTCAACTGCTGCTCTGGTCAAGAAAGAGAGACCGGATTCCTTGATGTGTTGAATGACTGTGCCTTAGAGCAACTAGTCATGGAGCCGACCAGAGGACAGGCGACTCTGGATTTAATATTGTGTGGTACTCGGGACCTAGTTAGGGATGTAAGTGTTACTGAGCCATTGGGGAACAGTGACCATGCTGCGATTGGTTTTGCGATGCATGTCCAGGAAAGAGTACAGAGCAAATCTGACACAAGAACCCTTGACTTTCGAAGGGCAGATTTCCCTCAGATGAGGAGACTAGTTAGACAGAAATTGAAAGGGAAGGTAAAAAGAGTCCAATCCCTCCAGGCTGCATGGAGGCTGTTTAAAAAAACAGTAGTAGAGGCCCAGCGGAAGTGTATACCGCAAAGAAAGAAGGGTTCGACAAGGTCCAGGAGGGTGCCTGCATGGCTGACAAACAAAGTTAGAGAAGCTGTAAAGAGCAAAGAAGCTTCCTTCCGTAAATGGAAGTCTTGCCCCAGTGAGAAGAATAAAAAACAACATAAACTCTGGCAAAAGGCAAGTAAGAAGGTGATACGGGAGGCCAAGAAAGCGTTTGAGGAACGCATGGCTAGCAACATAAAAGGGAATAATAAAAGCTTCTTCAAATATGTTAGAAGCAGGAAACCTGCCAGAGAGGCGGTTGGCCCGCTGGATGGTGAGGGAGGGAAAGAGGAGATAAAAGGGGACTTGGAGATTGCAGAGAAATTAAATGAATTCTTTGCGTCCGTCTTCACAGCAGAAGAACTTGGGCAGATACCACAGGCCGAACAGCCCTTCCTAACGAAGGAATTAAAGCAGATAATGGTTAATAAAGAAGATGTTTTAGATCAAATTGATAAACTACATATAAATAAGTCACCAGGCCCAGATGGTATACACCCAAGAGTAATTAAGGAACTAAAGAACGAAGTTGCTGACCTCTTAACTAGAGTATGCAACTTGTCCCTTCAAACGGCCACGGTACCAGAGGATTGGAGGATAGCCAATGTCACGCCAATCTTTAAAAAAGGGAGAAGGGGGGACCCTGGAAACTACAGGCCGGTCAGCCTAACGTCTGTTCCGGGTAAGATGGTGGAAAGCCTCATCAAAGATAAAATCCTAAAACACGTAGAGGAACAAGTACTGCTAAAGGAAAGTCAGCATGGCTTCTGTAAGGGTAAGTCTTGCCTCACAAACCTTTTGGAATTCTTTGAAAAGGTCAATAGTCACGTGGATGTGGGTGAACCTGTGGATATCATATACCTGGATTTTCAGAAGGCATTTGACACGGTCCCCCACCAAAGACTGCTGAAGAAACTTCATAGTCAGGGAATAAGAGGGCAGGTCGTCTTATGGATCCAGAATTGGTTGAGGGCCAGGAAACAGAGAGTGGGGGTCAATGGGCAATTTTCAGAATGGAGAGAGGTGAAAAGCGGAGTGCCCCAGGGATCTGTCTTGGGGCCCGTGCTTTTCAACTTATTCATAAATGACCTGGAGACAGGGATAAGCAGCGAGGTGGCCAAGTTTGCGGATGACACAAAACTTTTCCGGGTGGTAAAAACCAGAAAGGATTGTGAAGAGCTCCAGAAGGATCGCTCCAAGTTGGGGGAATGGGCAGCCAAATGGCAGATGCGTTTCAACATAGACAAATGTAGGGTGATGCACGTTGGGGCAAAAGACCAAAACTTTACCTATAGGCTAATGGGTTCTGAGCTGTCTGTGACAGCTCAGGAGAGAGATCTTGGGGTGCTGGTGGACAATTCAATGAAGGTATCGACCCAGTGTGCGGCAGCAATTAAGAAGGCCAATTCCATGCTTGGGGTCATTAAAAAAGGGGTTGAGAATAAAACAGCCAATATTATCATGCCATTGTACAAATCAATGGTAAGGCCACACCTGGAATATTGTGTCCAGTTCTGGTCGCCGCATCTCAAAAAGGACATAGTGGAGTTGGAAAAGGTGCAGAAGAGAGCGACAAAAATGATTACGGGGCTGGGGCACCTCCCTTATGAAGAAAGACTGCAGCATTTGGGGCTCTTCAGTCTAGAAAAAAGGCGCCTGAGAGGGGACATGATTGAGACATACAAAATTATGCATGGAAGGGATAAAGTCGATAGAGGGATGTTCTTTTCCCTCTCTCAAAACACCAGAACCAGGGGGCATCCACTAAAGCTGAGGGTTGGGAGAGTTAAAACAGATAAAAGGAAGTACTTTTTTACCCACCGGGTAGTTAATCTCTGGAACTCCTTGCCACAGGAGGTGGTGATGGCATCTGGTCTTGATGCCTTTAAGAGGGGATTGGACAGATTTCTGGAGGAAAGGTCCATCGTGGGCTATAGGCAATGATGGATTGTGCAACCTCCTTACAAAGGTGGTGGGCTACTGGTACCGGGTGCAAGGGAGTGGCAACAGGATGCAAGCATCTTGTTGTCTCATGCCTCCCTGGGGCACCTGGTGGGCCGCTGTGAGATACAGGAAGCTGGACTAGATGGGCCTTTGGCCTGATCCAGCAGGGCTCTTCTTATGTTCTTATGTTCTTAATCAGCTCCAAGATTTCATTAGGTTTAACAAGATCCCAACTATTAGATAAGGGAGGTGGCACATACGAAGAATGCTGACACAACATGCTAGAGGATTCGGGCATGACGTCCCCAAAAAGGGAGGAAAAGTGAGAGAACCATTGATCCGCAGTGATATGATTTCCTGGAAAGTTTTTATAGGGGCGAAGTTCCGTTGCTATCATTTGCCAAAATCTAGCGGAGTCTTTTTCCGATGCTAAACGACCTAATTCTTGCCACAGACTTTTGGTATAATCAGTTCTCTTCCTTTGTAATAATTGCTTATACTCCTTTCTTAAGATCAAATAATAATAATAATAATAATAATAATAATAATAATAATAATAATAATAATAA
>JAJKFI010000033.1:3144757-3163725 GCA_029204185.1 Lerista edwardsae
ATCTCCAAGTCCCCTTTTATCTCCTCTTTCCCTCCCTCACCATCCAGTGGGCCAACCGCCTCTCTGGCAGGTTTCCTGCTTCTAACATATTTGAAGAAGCTTTTATTATTCCCCTTTATGTTGCTAGCCATGCGTTCCTCAAACGCTTTCTTGGCCTCCTGTATCACCTTCTTACTTGTCTTTTGCCAGAGTTTATGTTGTTTTTTATTCTCCTCACTGGGGCAAGACTTCCATTTACGGAAAGAAGCTTCCTTGCTCTTTACAGCTTCTCTAACTTTGTTTGTCAGCCATGCAGGCACCCTCCTGGACCTTGTTGAACCCTTCTTTCTTTGCGGTGTACAATTCCGCTGGGCCTCTACTACTGTTATTTTAAACAGCCTACAATACTGCTGCATTGTATAGACTGATCTGGGGTAGATTGGGGCAATAGCTATTATCAGGTATTTACATCTCTTCCCCTTGAGGCCTTTTGGCTCAGGTGTAACAACACAGACTATTTTGGTTGACGAGAGAGCAACCTCACCCTGGCTACCATAGTGGGTCATTTCAGTGCTTTCAGGTTGCTGGGCAGAAGTTCCCCACAGCTGCTCTTTCTCTGGCCAGTTGCTGGAGCCAGACCTCTACTTCCCATACCAGAGTGCTAAGCATACAGAACTACATTATACTGAAGCAGGCCATCAATCTCTCTTTGTAGCACCTATGCTGCTGGAAAGTGGCTCTTCAGGGGTCTTTCCCAGCTCCACTGGGATATACTAGGGATTAAAGTGGGAAGCTTTTGCATGCAATGCAGAGCTGTCATGCTTGCTGTTGAAAGAAGTGAGTAAGGACGTTCCCACGTGTAATTTTCCTGCTTTACATGCCAAGGTGAGGATACAACCTATCATAAATTCATAGGTGGGGTATTCCCAGGTTCTTTGATCAGCCAGTTATAGGTTGAGAGTATTTCATTCTGCTGCAAGGCTTTTTAGAACAGTGGCTGGTTTGAGTTTATAAGCAGGTAGAACTCCCTGAACGGGCCTGAATCACTTTCTTGTTTTTGTGAGTTTGCCAGAGAGCTCACTTGGTCTTGGCAAGCAGACGCCACCATTCCTGCAGTGCGTTGCACACCAATCAGCAGAAAAGGACAGACCCGTTTGCTCCTGGCTGCAGCCACACCATCAACCCACAACCCCACCTTTCACATGCAGGCAAATTGATGACATACTTCCTGCCTAGGTTTTTCCTCCTCTGTGTATGTGTGCACATGCTTTAAAAGCTGAGTATGTTTTAAAACTTTTTTGGGGGATCAATCTCAGGCCTTCCACAAAAAATGCCTCAGTCATTTGGGGGCCGCAAATCTCTTGAGTGCTCTTTTACGGACTTAGGGCCCTTAACCAGGCAAGAGGCACTTTTTCAAGTGGTGTCCTCTTATATTTAGCAGGGGGAGAGCAATTGTCCCTCTTCACCCCAGCGCAGTGTCTTTCTCGTGGCTGTTGCTGGTGGTGTTCTCCATTCTTTTAGATTGTGAGCCCTTTTGAGACAGGGAGCCATTTAACTTTGATGTTATTATTTGCCTGTAAACCACTTTGTGAACTTTGTGTTGAAAAGCGGTATATAAATACTAGTGATTGATTGATTGATTGATTGATTGATTGATTGATTGAATCCTATCCACCATTCCAGTGCAGATGTAGCTGTGCCAATGGGGTGCATGCTGCATCCTGCAGTAAGACAGACACGAGAGGCCTCCCTCCAAGGTAAGGGAACATTTGTTCCTTTACCTTGGGGCTGTATTTAGGTTGCAGCAGTGGTAGAAAGTTGGATAGGATTGGGCCCTTAAAGGCTTGAGACATTGGTCACCTGACCATTTGGGGGGTGGATGCGGCTCTCCTTCTGCAAATGAGTGAAAAGATTTCATAGCCTGTTGAGAGGTTCATTTCTTGCCTGTCGTCCTTGGTTGTAGTCCTTGTAGTCCTTGGTTTGGGCATCTTTGCAGATGCCACAGTGTTTCACTAGCACAAGAACCAGGGGAACTCTCTTGCTTCTTTCCCTCTCCCCTCCCGTCCTGCTACCTCAATGCCCGCAGTTTCCCTCTCTTCCATCCTCTTTGGTGCCGTCACATTACATTGACTCAGGGCGCAATCCTAACCTGGAGTTAGGCCGGCACAGTTAGGCCAGCACAAGGGCTACTGTAAAGTGCGTTAGGACCACTCTCTGAGTTGGGGGGGGGGAATGGCACACATCTGTGGGCTGGCCTTTCTACTCCAAGAGTGGTCCAAACATACTTTATGGTGTCCCTTGTGCTGGCCAAACTGTGCTGGCCTAACTCCCGGTTAGGATTGCGCCCTCAGACTGCAACTCAGGGTGCAATCCAATGCAGCGCCGGAATGGTGAGGCCGACTTGGCAGCGCCACATCCGATGCTGCATAAGAGAGGCTGGAGCCCCCCCTGCCCCATGGCAAGGGAGAGTTTGCTCCCTTACCGTAGGGGAGGCTCCAGCCTCCCCTATGTGCTCCTCAGATCTGCGCCCACTAAAAAGCGGGGGCAGATTCGAGGAGACCGCGTGGCCCAAATCGGGACCTTGTGACCTCGTGGACGGGCTTAGGAGGTGGCCATATGGCCACCTCCCAAGCCCGCCCACATCCCGCCCAAGTCCCACTCACATTCTCCCTCCCTCCCACAATCTCCGCGCTGCCCCATCATGGTGCTTCTGTCGTGCCAGCCGGCATTGGCCAATGCCAGGGAGGTGCTGCACAGGTGCAAAAGGACCAGCGCTGCCAGCAGCGTTGGTCCTGTTACCTATCCCTGTGTCAGCGCTAAGCACGCAGGGTCGGCATAACGCCATTACGCCAATGCTGCGCAATCCTTAGGACTGTGCTGCCCATGTCACTAACTGTGGACGCAATGCTAACCAACTTTCCAGCACTGACATAGCTGTGCCAATGGGGCATGTGCTGCATCCTGCAGTGGAATAGTAGTCACAGAGGCCTCCTCAAGGTAAGTTCCCTTACCTCGAAGCTGCATTGCATTTACCACGGTGCTGGAAAGTTGGTTAAGATTGCACCCTGTCTGGGCCCGAGTGCTGTGCCAATTGGCCATCATTTGACTCCAGGCCACTGCATGCCAATGTTTGGAACAATTTGGTGGCATAATATGCATCAGGGGCTCATCTACTGTAGATACAGGTGAGCAGGTTGCAGAATGGACCAGCCATTACCTTCGGCCAGTAGATTATGTCCTGAATTTACATGAACTACCCTATAGGATAGAATAGGCTTCTTCCCTTTTCCCTCTCCCCACATCATCCCATTCTACAACTCAACATAACGGACTTAGAAAGTCAATTCAGTGTTGATTAGGTGAGCATGTTTATTTAAATGTATGCAGCGTAATAGTCAGTTGCATTGGCCTATCTAGTTCTCAGCAGGGTTTGTAATCTTTGCCATGAAGAGGATACTGTCTTCATCATCAATAATCATTGAGAAGGGTCTATTGAAGGTTATCGTAAGAGGCACAGACATTGGCACCATGTCCATTGAAGAAGCTGCTGAGGCTTCTGTTCCTCTCTCATCAATCATCATCACAGCTTTGTGAACAGCCTGCAAAGAAAAGAAACAGCCTGTGCTTAGTGTACCAGTTGACAGTGCAATCCTATAACCCATGCAGTGTCGACGACACAGGGTTGCGTTGATGCTGCGCACTTAGCGCCAATGCGGGAGCACCGAATGGCACCCCCGGCCGGCGTGAGGGAGGCGCCATGACGGGATGGCTCTGGGATTGGCGGGAGGAGGGCAGGATGTGGGCGGGTCCCGGATTCGGCCATTCAAATGTTCCCTTGCCGCGGGGAGGTCCCACCTCCCCAACCCAGCATTGGATACGGTGCTGGCCAGCTGGCAGGCGCTGGGTAGGATTGCACCACCAGTCAAATAAGAATACCTTGCAAATTGCCTAGTTTCTAGGTTATATATCTAGCCTGGTTCTGTGCCTACTTTCTGTGTAACTTGCAAAGCCATATATTGACCAATCATGATTGAAGATGACCAAAAATTATTCACCAGCTTCATTAGATTTTGTTGCTTCTGGGATGAGTCCTCTATAACGGGCAGCGCAAATCCTAACCTGTGTAGGAGGTAGCTGGAGCTCACCGTGGGGCCAGGGGATGGCACAAGTAGCAGGCACAAGTCTGAGCGGCCCAGAGCAGCCCGGAGTAGGGCCACATGGCCCATGGATGGCCAAATCCCTGACTCGTCCCCGTTCCTGGGCTGCCCCACCCATGGGGCCACCCTCCCTCCACCCAGTTCCGCCTCCCATTGCCCACCAAAGCCTCCACACTGGCCGAGTGGGGGCAGCTTGCCTCTGCCATCTGCAGCATGGCTGAGTAAGTGCAACCCCCTTACAGGCACATTTGCAATGGCGATGTTTGCAACAGCCCCTGCGCAAGCAGCATGCGTCAACCCAGGACACAGTTAAATGTGCCCTCA
Organism: Lerista edwardsae; assembly: GCA_029204185.1. Taxonomy (NCBI): domain Eukaryota; kingdom Metazoa; phylum Chordata; class Lepidosauria; order Squamata; family Scincidae; genus Lerista; species Lerista edwardsae. The sequence continues at coordinate 3,149,218 of JAJKFI010000033.1, forward strand.
CATTTTTAAAGTGAGAATTGTCTCCAAGATGTGTTTTTCCTTCTCAGCATGCGATAGTGGCCGTGTGAACATACCTCATATGGCTGTTTGCATTGTCTTTGAAATGCTAGACTCCTGTTGAAGAGATGTTAACTTGTGTGTGTGTGGGGGTGTGTGTTTCACATTGGAAATGGCATGATCTAAAGAAAAACCTATCGTCTGCCCATGTGCAGGCAGAATGGGAGTGCACCAGCTAGTCATGCTACATTGTACCACCACACTCCAAGGCCATGCTCCCTACTTCCCTGCGTAGAGCACTTGTCTGCAGTGGCAGAGCTTCATGTGATTTCATGAACAGCTTTATTGAACAGCCAATGTTCCAAATCACAAGGACAAACTCCACATAGGTTCACTGAGTGCCTCTGCAAGCACTAAATGCAGAGACATTAGAGGGCATGACTGCAAAGGACATTAATGCCAGGGGCATGGCTAGTAGCTGTACTCTCCAGCTGAGTACACCATACCTGTATGTGCATAAAGCTTAAATGTAGATCTGAGCTACCTTGTTCCTGCCAGATGAAATGGGAAAATAAAGTAATGAGAACATTGGTTAGAATACCTAGACCAGCAGAAATCCTTCTCTCATCAAGCATCTTGTTGTCAAGATGCAAGCATCTTGTTGTCTCATGCCTCCCTGGGGCACCTGGTGGGCCGCTGTGAGATACAGGAAGCTGGACTAGATGGGCCTTTGGCCTGATCCAGCAGGGCTCTTCTTATGTTCTTATATTCTTATCAGGTCACAGTGGGCCCTGGCACCTGACATCTGTTCATTTGGCCCCTGCCTACTCCTGACCAAGACAAAAGTACCTCCCTTACTTACACCAGAGAGCCTGTGCTGTGGCTGCCCTGTGATTCCAGACAAATCTGCTCGGTCAGTGAAGACATCGACGATGCCCAGAGTGTACATGATGTCTTTTAGGTGCAGCTCTCCGCTCGCCATGCACTTTGGAAGAAAGATGCTCACCGAGCTGGTTGATAATGAAAACAAGAGAGGAGAAGATGTCCATCAGATGAGACAAACCCATGAAAACTGGGCCTATACTATCCCTCCTGTGGAATGAGGTGTGGAATGATCTGCTCCAGATTGCAAAGCGATGGTAATGTTCTTGAATGTTACCCTCAGTTTAAAACTCCCTGCAATCATTAGGCAAAGAGTTGGGTCAAAACCGTTTTCCTTGGCGTGGTCCAGTGGTGGTCCTACCATTACGTTGGAGGGGGGCAAGTGCCCTCCAGTGCTGTGCCAGTGGAGCAGGGCAGGTGGCACCGAGGTGGCTTGCCTTGTGCAGAGGTGGGAAGTGTTGGGCTTGCCCACCCCTGTGCTCAGATGGCTCCAATTATGAAATGTGGTGAGGCGGGGATGGTGCAGGGGGCAGCAAGGAGGTGCTGGGGGCAGGGATATGTGAGCCTGGCCCCAGGACAGAGAATCAGCCAGGTTTGTAATTGATGTGGTCATTTTCTTTTGTTGGAATTCTTTTTTATAGGAAGGAGCAATCAAGGGATAGTATGACACAGTTCAGTACTGTACACAGTACAGTCCATTCTGTAGTCAGCTTTCACCAAATTCTTTAGCTCACATCCAAGTAGAGTGTCTTCTCTCTGTAATTAGTCTTCTTGTCATTGAGAAGATTTAGAATTCCTGTACTTCTTGACAATGACGGGCAGGAGGAAGACAGAGCAGGCTTGGGAGGGGGTGAGGAATGGTGGCAGTGGGGCATGTCAAATCCTGAGCCTCTTCCCAGATCTGATTCACCTTCCTGGGTCAATACCGCCTTGCACCAGTGATTCAGCTGGTGCAGGTCCAAGTTGCCCCATAGCCCTTGTGAGCCCCTTTGAGACAAGGAGCCATTTAATTTTTTATTATTATTATTATTATTATTATTATTATTATTATTATTATTATTTGCCTGTAAACTGTTTTGTGAACCTGTCGTTGAAAAGTAGTATATAAAGATTGACTGACTGACTAATCAATTGATTGATTGGGCTGTAAATGCCATTCTTTGAATCTGAGAGCAACTTATTCAGCAACGCTTTTTTGACCTCAGACAAATATATTTCATCTGGGAACTGCAAACCATAACCAATGTTGGAGGTGAGCTGCAGATTGTTTGTTTCTTTGACCATCTATGTTGTAATGTATAGTAACACCATTATTACTGTAGTATCTCATCTCAGTATATATCCTTGCTTCATCCAAATCCAGAAAGAACCTTTGCCCACAGAAAGACAATGTCTTTTGTCAATGTCTTTAGCAATGTCAAAGTCTTTAGCAAATGTAGCCTTTTGCTAAAATCTGTGAACACAATTTTGGTTCAATGGCACTTGCTCCTACTGTACATACCTATGAATAGAATCGCATCCTGAATTTGACAGCTTTACTCTTAAAGTATACTTCAGTAATCTGGTGGGAGGGTCAAATATACCCCAAAGTAAGCTCCACAAATGACAGCTCCGTGGGGTTGCTTTGAACACGACACTAGCTTCAAGAGGATGCCTTTAAGAGGGGATTGGATGGATTTCTGGAGGAAAGGTCCATCGTGGGCTATTATATAGGCAATGATGGATTGTGCAACCTCCTTACAAAGGTTGTGGGCTACTGGTACCGGGTGCAAGGGAGTGGCAACAGGATGCAACAGGATCTTGTTGTCTCATGCCTCCCTGGGGCACCTGGTGGGCCGCTGTGAGATACAGGAAGCTGGACTAGATGGGCCTTTGGCCTGATCCAGCAGGGCTCTTCTTATGTTCTTATATGTTCTTAAGGGAAAAACTCAATTCATTCTTGAGTATTTCCCTTAGGAATAGAACAGCTGCAAACATAACAGTGTCTTACTATTGAGGTTTTGTTTTTGTTTTTGGTATGTATAAAACTGAACAATAGGGGCTGCTTGGTTTCTCTTTCAGTGCAATTGGGAGTAAAAAATGACCCCCAAACCATCAGAGTATATGTTGCAATAAAAAAAAAAAAACTAATCACACGACATAAAGCACCACAGGCCAAATACGTTGTTTGAAGCATGCAGACCGTATAGGAGATTTCAATCAATCATATCAAATTGAAATTATGTAATTATAGGAGGTTGAAATTATATGCAGCAATTGAAATTATAGGTGATAGAAATCAATGTTTCCTTTTTTGCTTTGTTTTGATCTTTCTGAGTCAACTTCTGAGTGAAGTTCTGAGTGATGTAATAACAAACCAAAAAGCCTTGTGCCATTTTAAACATGAACACATTTCTTATGGTCTGGTTTTTGTAGGCAAATAAGAATGTCCAGCTGCCTGGCTGCAGTTTGAGCATCTGGAGAGGTAAGGATTAGCCTTCAAAAGTTCCTCCCACAGTGGTTGTTTAATCTAAGCTGCTTGGCACCAGAATCTGAACAGAAAGCTTTTTACCATTACCTCCTAGAGAGCATTTTTCTCCAGGACTCCAATGCTTCACTCGACATGCTGCGGACCACCTGCTCGAGCTTCCCTTCGTCAGGCAGGATGAAATATGCGGCTGCATGTCCTTCATAGGGCATCTTCAGGACGGTACAGGACCGAGCATCATCACGGGCCGTTTCAAACATGCCGATCTGGTACATCATTGGCACTTTCACTTTGCTGTATGGATCCACATAGAAGTCACGCAGTTCTGTGTACTTTGGATTAAAAGGCTTCTTCCATGGGGCTAACAAAGAAAGAGAGTGTCAGTGGATGCTTTAAGAAGAAAGCATAGCTATTTGCATTCATCAGGACATTGCTAGGGCTACCATTGCATACCATTGCAGGCAGTGATGGGATCAGCTAACGATGCGGGGGAACGCTGGGCGGGCAGCAGGAAGGCTGGGCGGGACTTCCGGGTGATTGACAGCCCGTCCATCCAGGTCTGCTGCCTGCTCGCCCGCCGCACAGGCTGCCCTGGCCACGGAGGGGGCGCCCGCTCGCCAGGGGGGACGGGTGGGGGCCCCCGGGTGCCAGGGCATGCAGCGGTGGGGCGCGCCACCCGGGGGCAGCCCGTGTGGCAGGCGGGAGGGCGGCGGACCCGGACGGACAGGCTGTCAATCACCCGGAAGTCCCGCCCAGCCTTCCTGCTGCCCGCCCAGCGTTCCCTCGAGTCGTTAGCTGATCCCATCACTGAAAGGCTAAGGCTGCAATCCTATCCACACTTACCAGGGAGCGATTGCCAGTGATGGTACTTCTGAACAGACATGCATATGATTGGGCTCTAATTAGTATAAAATCCTTTGAGGCTCTCAATATTTTCAGACACAGAATCTGTCTCCACTCCAACCTGCCACATGGGACTCAGTTTCATTTTCCTTTTATGCACTATCCATTCATCCTCACATCAAGCTCACTCTAGGACATAGTGATTTGGATGGTGCTTGTTTGACTCTTCCCTGCACTTATGAAGATAGCTACTTTGCCCTCTTCTGCTTGCAGTGAGACGAGCAGTTCAATTGAGCATGAACGGGGGCTGCTTGATCATGTCTGGAAGGGAGCCCAGAACCAGACCAGAAGTCAGTGAAAAGTTGTGCTAACGCTCTGTGAGAGACAGGAGTCATTGTGAGCCCCCATGAAAATGCAAAATGGAATGCTGAGAAGTCAGTCAACAAGGGCAATAAGTTGCGATCCTGGCTGCTACGATTTGTAGCTAGATACACGGAAACATGAAGGCGTGAGCTGTGCAGCCAGAGAGATGAGCACCCCACAGAAGGAAAACATCTGGAGAATGAAAGTTTCTATACATCAATAGAGCAATATTGTAAAGACCCTTATTGGTTCTTGGATAGCCTGCCTACGTAAACCGCCTTGAATAAAATCTGATAAGAAATCTGATGATGAGAAAGGTGGTACATAATAAACAAACAACACTACTGTTATGTCTCCTTTGACTTCTCTTGTGTTGCTGCTTTCTTCCTGTGTAACAACGGAAGAAAGTGCAAGTGCAGCTCTTAACAAAAATACGTTTTGCTGTGTGTGGGACCACTTAATTCCGTCAGCTCTGCTAACACTTGATTCTGGAGTTAGGGTTGCCAACGTATTAAACAAGTCCTGCCACAGGGCCTTTAGGGGTCTCTAGTGGCAGCTTCATACAACGAATTTCATTGTATTGTGTAATACAATGACAATAAATAATAATAATAATAATAATAATAATAACCAGGCATGATCAGGCAACAAAAAAATTAAACATGCTGTGAAAAGATTGCTTGCAGCCTCTGAGTGCGCAGCCTTTGTGAGCCTCAGAAAACCCCTTGGACCCGACCAGAGATCAGCTCCGGATGGGTCTGGATTGGCCATAAAATCCGCAGATTCCAACATCCATGGATTTCCATAGTGGTGGGGGCTCCTGCAACGGAAGCCCTGGAAATAATGAGGGCCTGCTGCACTCCTCCACCCATTCAATATTACTTGCACTTAAAATACTATCTTGTCAAGAAAGAGTTCCACCTTTGACTTTTCCTTGACATGCTGAAATGTGCAAGGATGTGTGTGTGTGTGTGTGTGTGTGGGGAGAGCATTTAGCCATAGGAATATCCACCAGCAATTGAAAACAATACAGCCCAAACATGGATGTGCCACTGCAATGAGAACCAGGATAGAGGGTTGGTTACCAAATGGTACACTATTTGGTTGATATGGTTGCCAAATGGCACTATCCTGCAATGGTGTTTCTCAGGAGGGGTGCTAAGTTTTGCAGGAACCTGAGCTCCTGTGTAACGCGGCCCCTTCCCCTTGCCTCCGGAACCATTCGTGGCTGGGAGAGCTGGCTCGGAGGCTTTGCTCTTGAAGCCGCAAATGGCTGTGAAGGGAAGGAGGGGCTGTGTTACTTTTCACGTTTCCCCCTTCTGTAGGAATTCCACTGCTATTCCGTCAATAGTGGTGGGATATGTCCCCCATTTTCAAACATAATGCTATGTAAGGAAGTGTCCTTCTTGGTGTAGAAAAATGGCAAGGATGCAATGCAGTAACTGTCACACCCAAGCCTGGACTAGTGAGGACCTATTTTGCATTTGTCCACCTTCTGATGGTCTGTTCATGAAAACCTCCCCCATCCCACCCTATGATTAGGGAAAGGAACTGAAGAGAGAGGCCAGGATGTGTGTGCATCAGGCATGTGCGCATCAATAATTAAGATGGATGGAACTGCACAATGAAACTACAGTCAGTCCTATATCTATGCAAATTCTCTCTGCGAATTTGCTTATCTGCGAGGGGCAGAACTGCTACTTTCCTCATTATCTGCACCTCTGTCCTTGTTATCCATTATGTAGAGACCTTCCAAAGGCTGTAGAGACCTTCAGAATGGCACCTGGGACCAGAGCTGACCCCTTTAAAATGGCTGGCAGAAATCTCTGCTGGCCATGTTAAGGGGTCATGCTGATCACAGGTGCCGTTCTGAAGTTCCTGCAACCTCTGGAAGGTCTCTGCAGCATTCAGAAATCTTTTGGCACAGATCTTTTGGCCAGAGATCATTCCTGCTGCACTCTGCTGGCTTCCTGAGAGTCTCTGCTGGATTCTTCTGATGACAAATAAGGTACTCCTTGCACTAACCACATTGATCCCATAGGATCAATGGTTCATTATCTGTGAATTCACAAACTGCAAAGATTTCCAGCAACCTAACCCTAGTGGATATGAGAATGACTGTATTATTCAAATCAGCCCAGTTTTCAATTAAAAGGGTCTTGTTATTTCTTCAGTCTTTCAGTTGTCTTTCATCATGTCTTTCAGTCTAGGGCCCAATCCTATCCAACTTTCCAGCACCGATGCAGCCACAATGCAGCCATAGGTAAGAGGATAAATGTTGCCCTACCTTGAAGAGGCCTCCATGACTGTCCCCCCACTGCAGGATGCAGCACACACCCTGTTGGCAAACCTGCATCATTGCAAGAAAGTTGGGTAGGATTGGGCCCTTACTCTTTCTAGTGAGTTGAAAACACTGCATGCTTATGAGAAAGTGCCTGGTATTTGTTGCCATTCTCGCATGTCCAGTAATGCAGAGCTCAAGGGCTTTTGGCTTTTCTTAGCTTGATGCTTGCCTCTAGAATGCCAGAACCCTTTCTCCTGACAGAAAACTATGGTGCAAAGCACATGGAGATATCAAAAGGGAGCAAAGTGGAGTTCTCCACTCGGTCATAGCTCTGCCTTTTCCCCTTTCCCTCTTCCGAAGCCAAAAGGCTCAGGCGATAACGCTAGCAAGCACCATGTACCAAATTAATAGAACAGCCTAGGAAGCAATCTTCTCAATATGTTTAGGGCTAGTCTTGTATAAACCCTAAGTGGAGAAACTTACGTTCAGGAGTTCTGATCCCTCACATGGAGTCACTGAAAGGCCTCGGGGAAGTCAAATGTCTCCCAAGCTCCCAATGATTGTTCCTACGTAAATTCCTCTGTACTTAGGGCTTACTCTCGGGTGTGGATCCATAGGATTCAGGGCTTACTGCCCAATCCTATCCCCCACCATTGGTGCCAAGGCAGCTGTGCTGGTGGAGCACATGCTGCATCCAATATTGTGTGTGGGGGATAGAAAAAAGGTGGGGTGGCCTGCACCCATCTGTTGAACTGTTGAACTGGAAGCCTTCCCCAGAATATGATGATTATCCTGCCTGTGCAGATCAACTCTTACGCTTCCAGATCTATGACATTTGTGACAATGACTTTGGCAATCTCTGCAAGGCAGTGATGTCATGCAGGGGGAACGCAGGGGAACTCAGTTCCACTAGTTAAAATTAGGGCTGACTCTGCCCACTTCACTCTCCCTCCTCCCCCTCCCAATTCCTCTGCAAAGAGCTTTTCTTCTTGGTTGGCCGGCACTCAGAGGGTTAAAGGGAGCGACTCCGGATTCCTAGGCGGGCGAAGGCAGTGAAGTCATTCAGGGGGAATGGACCAGAACGGGCGTTCCGGATCCTAACAGGCTCCGTGGCTGGTTCTGGGTTCCCGACAAGTGCCAATCAAAAGTGAGTTCCTAAATCATTTGAATGACACCACTGCTGCAAGGGTATTCAAAAGATTAAAAGGAGGCGCCTACCTAACTGTGAAATTGTTACCCTGGTTTCTGTAGGGGTTCAGACAGGGCGTGCACAAAAGACAGCTTTACTTCTACTTTTTGGTAATATTATACAATCATATGGACCCTGGAATGGCAATAGCTTCCCCTCCCATGTCAGGAAGCCTGCTGGCAGAATTAAAAAGCACCCCCATAAAGAATGCTGCCTCCTGAGGAGTTAATCGCCAGTTGACTCTTACTACCTGAATTTCGCCAACCCCAATGAATGCATCTGGGCATGCTCCCTAAAATGTTACCTTTCAAGTAAATATAGCTAACGAGTAGTACTTGAGTAATCGGGTCGATGGAATCAACGAGCTTGGAAATCTTGCCATGGGTTTTCCTTTCAATGTAACTATTGATGCGTTGTTCCACTTCTGCTGTGTTCTGAAAATTTTCCATGAAGATCTCTCCTCCGTAGATGTTTCGGACCCCATCTAAGAACTGTGGTTGCAAATGCAGCTTGTCTTCTACAAATAGGCAACACCCCATTTCCACCTGAAGCCCTGTCCTCGCGCTGTCCAGCTTGCGGATAAGATCGTGAAAACCTTTATGTATCATCCTTTCCTGGATCTCGGATGGCTTAAAGTCAAGTCCTTTAAGGATCTGATCTAAGGTGTTGGCCCTGGCACCCAATGCCAGCATTGCAAATGCAGAGGAGATGCACATGGGAGAGATAACAAGATTTGGTTTGCCTGAATTGGCCCTCCAACCTCCATTGGAAGCCAGCTTAAAGAACCTGAAGGCAAAGTTGGAATTACTGTTGACTAATACTGGATTTGGCATCTGGTGGCTTCCTTGATTGGGTTGGAGTTGAAGGCTGCAATTTGGCTGAGACGGTTCAATCAGAAAGTTGTCACGGTTGTCATCATTGTTGGGATAGCCAGAATTGGGTGGATATGGCCTGTTAGCAAGGATCCCAGTGATTAAAAAAAATAGGAGAAATATAGCTTCCATCTTCCGCCCACTAAGAAAAGAGGAAAAATGCATTACTTCTATATGCTTATAAAATATCATTTTAGATTCATGTTAAGAGGCTGGTTGAAACCAAGTGCATATTGTGAACTCTACCAGTGGCAGTAGAACACAATCATTTATCCTCATTCTCCTATCATTGTAGCACAAAGTTGGAACACAGGGAGTCCCTAATATAAATCAGGGTTAGGGAGTGGGAAGTTTGGAGTTACAGGCGTTTTCTGGTATCCATTGATTCAGTATCCACAGTTTCAGTTATCCACAGATATCATGGATACTGGGATGCCTATGAAAAAGATAGGGGGACATTAAATAAATCTCTTTTTTTTTACTTTGTTGCAACAAAACCACTGATGTCTCCCCCTATCTTTAAAAAGGAGTCCCCAGTGCCCATGGCTTCAGGTATCCATGGAGAGGGGGAGTCCGGAATGGAACCACAACAGATACCAGAGCATGCCTGTACAGCAAAATGCCTTATTAATGGGAATTCTCCATAAGAAACAATGTAAACCGGAGTCAATGGAGACCAAAGATACATCCATGACCTTCATTGGAATCCTGCTTTGAGAACTTGAAGGCAAAGCTGGAATTACTGTTGACTAGTACAGGGTTTGGCATTGGGAGGCTTCCTTGATTGGGTGGTTTTGATGGCTGCATCAGGCACAATGGAATAAGAAAGGGAAAGGGAACAGCAGAGGGCAGCATGCAATCCCGAACACATATGAACCACTATGCTCCCCGCAGGGACAGCCTGTGTATCAAGCAAGTGGAGAAATTTATGCCAGGCAACAAACTGGGGGAAGCACCAAGTTGGCGGGCGAGGTACCCCTGCCTTGCCCATCTGCTGCTTCCCCCAGCCTGCTGCCTCTGTGGAATCCAGCCCAGCTCCATCCTCTTCTGGTGCTGTAGCATGTGAGAGGAGCACAGGGAGGGCTTATTTGTATCCCTTGGCATCCAGTGCTGCCACCACCATCATCCACTGCCTTTAATGGCTGGCAGGGGGAATGCTGGGAAGGGGCGTTGGCACTCAACACTGAAGGTGAAAGATAAGCCCTCTCCATCTGCCTCTCAGCATCTGGCACTGCTATGGCCACTGCCACTCCTCCTCCTCTAATGGTCAAGGGAGGAAATGGTTGGAGCCCAGCATGGTCTTTAGAGGATGCAGTGGCAGCAGAGCTGGATGCTGAAAGAGAGGGGCAAATGGGGGGCCTTCAAGGCAGGGTTAGAGGGGCTCACATCTTCCCTTGAGATCCAGCACTTCCACCACTGCTGCTGTCTTTGCCCGCCTTAGAGAGAATGCTGGGCTCAAAGTGGTACCCACTTCTGTTTAGCAGGGGGAGAGCAACCACCCCTCTTCACCTTTAGCATGGTGTCAGTTGCGGATGTCCCTTCTGTTTTTTTTTTAATTGATTGTGAGCCCTTTGGGGACAGAGAACCATTTGCTGATTAAGGGCACAATCCTACAGCACAAGGGTAAGAGTAATGCAGCTCCATGATAAGGGAACAGACATTCCCTTACCTGGAGGAGGCAGCTGTGACTACTTCTCCACTACAGAATACAGGACATGTCCCATTGGCACAGCTAGGTCAGTGATGGAAAGTTGGATAGGATTGCACCATTATTTTACTAGTTAAATCATTTTGTGAACTTGTTGAAAAATGATATACTACTACTGACAACAACAACAACAACAACTTGGATGGTGTGTCTATGTACACTGATAAAATCTAGCAAAAAACTACGTTCCAGGTAACTGTTACCATGAGATCAAGTTTCTAATTTTTTGAAAATTCTAATTTTTTGCCATCCTAATCCAATCCTAATTTTTTGCAAGAGGATGCAGTCATACCAATGAGGTGTGTGCTGTACCCCGCAGGGGAGTTTCAGGGCCCAGGGCCAGAGGCCTGATGGGTCTAACTGAGCACTGTTTTGCTGGCACAAATCAGGACCAGGGAATGAGCCACCCAAGCAGGGTCATCTCATTACGCTGATAATGTAAATCTCATGTTTCAATGACAAGCAGCCCAATCCTATGCATATCTACTGAGACGTAAGTCCCGTTTTACTCAGTGGGGCTTACACCCAAGTAAGTGTGAATAGGATTGCAACCAAGGTTGGTTTACTCGCTCTTTTAATATCCAAAGCTTTCAATCGTCAACTTTCCAATGTTCTTTTTAAACAACTATATAATTAATTCTTGACAACATATCTTGCACAGCATTGCTTATGATGATGCTATGCTAATAAGTCCAAATAGCCGGCCGGCCTTCTAATTAGGAACCTAATGATTGACCTTATGATTGAACCTAATGATTTTACTCACATTTCTGCAACTTTGATCAATGGCTTCCTGTTGTGTTACCAGTGGATAAAGTAGACCAGTGGTTCTCAACTGTGGGTAAGGACCCACCAGTGGGTCACAATCCAATTTCAGGTGGGTCGCAATCATCTAGAGCAGCCATATTGAAAATACGGGAAGATGGGATACCGGAAAGGGGGGGTCCATGTGGTTATTTTACTTGTGTCAAGGTTGCAAATAGGCTTTTCTTCTTTCTGATTCACTTTGCTATTGGAAAGTGGCTGAGAAATAACCAATTTATTGCTGCATTCTGAGGAAAGCAGCAGGCTCTGACATCACAATGACATCATATCTGGTCATGACATCATTTTTGGTGGGTCCCAGACAGATCGTCATTCTAAAAACTGGGTCACCATGCTAAAAGGTTTGAAAACCACTGAAGTAGATAATTGTCCACCTACTTTGGCCAACTTTTCAATTGAAAAGAAACCATCACCCCATCTATCCCTTAATAATCTTTTCTCAAAATTTGTCATACCTAGCTTCTTCATTTCATTTGCTGTTTCAGTCATTTTTTACTAGTAAATCTCTGCATTTCCAGTCCATTTTCATAATACATCATGGAATGGTTCTATGTGATCTTGTCCTTTTACAGTATGCATATTCCTTCCACTGTTGCTGTGAAAACCTCTGCAGTTCCCACATTTTCTAGCAACCTACAAATGTGTTTGTGTCTCTTCTAAAAACTCAATACATGCTATTTCTCATTCCCCATGTCCTTTTTTCATTCTCTCATTCTACCTTTCAGCATTTTGATATAATGCTTTAAATTACAATCTCTGTATCTATTTCTCCCTCTCCGTTTAATTACATTTTTAACACATGTGTGTTTTTTAAAAATCTGCAATAAAATGATCTTCCTAAGATGTTCTTCCACACGAGCTTAAAAAAACCATCTGAACCTAACAGATAAGACTAGATTTCACAGAAATTATTTCTTGAGTTATTCCCTCTCAAACCCCTTTCCTAGTTAACACATTGAACACAAATCCTGGCCTTGCAAAGGAATTTTACTTACAGTACAAACGTTCTCTTGCTTTCTCTGAGTCTGTGCTGCTCTACTTTGATTCCTTTGGACACTGGAGAGCAAACAGAGCATCCTTTGGTACAGGTGAACTTGTTCCTCCAAAGGGTTCTGACTCACAACCAGAAAGGGAACAAGTTTTACTGGACTTTCAGTTGTGCTGAATAGACATGTGACTTTGTCTCTCTCCTCTGCGTTTGGAAACTCGTTTTCGTCAAACTGAATCCTTCAGGAATGCATCAATCAATAATCCACCCACACCTCAATGGGTTATAATCTTCCGACTCATTATAGAGAAAATCAGATATAGCAATTAAATCCACGCAGCATGAACTAGATTAGTGATGCCAAGCATTATCCAGAAGGCAACCGCCCCATATTTTGGGAAGCATCTGGTCCTACTCCTTTGCCGCTGCTCTCCCCATTAACGTTTTGGCAGAGATGCAAAGTTCAGTAGCATAGCTAACGGGGGAGAAAAGGGTAAGTACTGCAGGGGCCACATGCACCATGTAAGTGGCCTCTCCTATTCACCGTCAGAGCCATTCCGGGCAGTGACAGCAACCCAAGACATGCTGTTTGGTTTGGTTCCACGAAAACCAGAAGACTCTGGAAAATCTGTTCAAAAGCTCTCAGTCGTGGGGAGGCTGTACTGATATAATTCCTCTGTCCTCAGCCTGGAACCTCCCTTTAATATTGATTAAAGCCCCAACTGTCCCAATTAACCTATGTTAACCTATGTTAATTAACCTATGTTACCTCTGCTAACTGGGCAAGAGGCACTTTTTCTAGTGGTGTTCCTCTTATCCGCGCACCCCCCAATAAAGACACAGACACGGACTGTATTGTATAAGGGGCCACTTTATTAACTATTCACAAGCAACAGGCAACAGGGCCGGCTAAGACACGTGCGGGGCCCCAGGGGGAAACGGGCTGTCCGTCTACCTCCCCCATTTCCTCAGGGCAAACCATCCAACTCCAGGCCCCTCAGGCCGCAGACCCGAGGCGCCCTTCTTAATCACCCCGAAGGGTTGGAACGGCCAGGTTGCCAGCCACCGGGTGCACCCCGGTGGCTGAAACGTCCCAGGCACGGGTTCGCCAGCCCGCAGACCCAGCCGGGTGAGCCAGCATGAGCAGGCCAGCCCCCCGTGCCTTGCCGCTCCACGATGGACACGGACAACTAAATACCCCATGCCCGCACATTCTCTGCCTAAAGTGACCAACGATTGAAGAACCCCCCTCCTCCTAACTCCAGTCTGGGGGAGGCGAAAAAACTACCAACCATTCAGCCAATCAGGTTGATAGCAAAAAATTCCTACCCGGCCCCCAAGAGGCGACCAGGAAAAACCTCAGACTAAACGGGAAGGAGGGTGGGTGACCGCTCGCAGCGCCTGACTGGCAGGCAGCTTGCACTGAGGCATGGAGGGCAATTGGCCAGCCCCCAGCCAGCCAATGGGCTGGCCAGTCCAAGCTCTGTGCCTCGTGGGGGGGGGCGGGATAAACTTGGGCAGCGTGCGATTGGGCACACTACCCCCTTACGTTTAGCAGGGGAGGAGTAGTTGTCCCTCTTCACCCCTGCACAGTCTTTCTAGTGGCTGTTGCTGGCGGTCTGCCTTTTTTAAGATTGTGAGCCCTTTGGGACAGGGAGCCATTTAACTTTATTATTATTACTATTTGCCTGTAAACCGCTTTGTGAACTTCATGTTGAAAAGCGGTATATAAATACTTGTTGATTGATTGATTGATTGATTGATTAATAGAACATAATCACTAGAAAGACCCTTTTAGTAAGAAGAATGGATTGTAACCAATTAGCAATGACCACAAAAGGCCCTTCGCTAAACCACTTTCTCTCTTTGCAAGCAAATGTCCATTGGCAACTCTTTTGGCTGCAGATCCTATGGGATGCAGCTATAGCCATTTTGCTACTGCTACTCCTACGGGATCCGGACAGCTCAGGACTGGGCTGCTCTTCTCAGGATCATAGCTAGATCGCAAATTGCAGACTATAACCAGCCCAGCATAGGCTGTAAAGTAGTAGTAGTAGTAGTAGTAGTAGTAGTAGTAGTAGTAGTAGTAG
>JAJKFI010000033.1:3164911-3193950 GCA_029204185.1 Lerista edwardsae
AGAGAGAGAGAGAGAGAGAGAGAGAGAGAGAGAGAGAGAGAGAGAGACTTGTCAGCTGTAATACATAAAACAGCTCAAACTGTGGGTCAATTTCTGGTGATGGGAAGATCAGATAACTAAATTGCCTCAAGCCCGGAGGCTACTCAAAAATTAGAAAGCTGCTAACTGCCCTGCAAAGAGCCGAGCTCCTTCAGTTTGCAAGGTTGTGTAACTACCGAGAGATAAATGTTTGAGCATCTTTTTTCTGGCGTTTTTTTCCCCCATGGCCATCGATGACAAGCAGTGGGGGCAGGTGAAGGCAGAGTTACAAAACTAAGCCCCTCAAACCTTGAGGCTATTCATTAGGACTGCCTCATTACCAGTTTTTGTTCAAGGATTGTTTTCATACAAAACACAATATTGCTTGTAAATCTATCTATATATATAAAAACGGATGTGGGTATGTATGTATGCGAGTATGTATGCGTGTATGTATGTTCTGCATAGGCTTCGCGACGCTTGGCCCCATCCGCACGAAACTTGGCACACACGTACCTTGCGGCCTGGAAAGAAACACTGCGGGGGTCAGACCCCCCTCACGCCCCCGGGGGTGGGGGTACGCGGGGGTCTTCGCATGAACATCGTCGGAAATGTCTGAAATTGGCGTCAAATCCACAGTTTTCGGGGTCGCCGAGATGAGTGGCGACCGTCCCGATGCCGTTGGAGTCCGGGTTCAGCCCCCCCTGATGTGGGGGACAAAAAGGGGTGCGAGACACAGTGTCCGCCATTCCCTGCTGGAACGCCTGAACCGATTGGCACCAAACTCGGCATGCGGAAGCCTAGCAGCCTGGCCACAAACACTGCAGGGGGCGGGCCCCCCTAGCGCCCCTGGGGGTGGGGGTACATGGGGGTCCCCACTTGAAAAGGGTCAAAAATGGCCAATATCGGTGTCAAATCCATAGTTTCCGGGGTCGCCGGGACGAGTGGCGACACTCCCGACGCTGTGCAAGTTCAGGTTCACCCCCCTCGGCGTGGGGGGCAGGAAGGGGTGCAAGAAACAACATCCGCCATGCCCTGCTGGAACGCCTGGACCGAGCGACACGACACTTTGCACGCATACACCTTGTGGCCTGGCCACAAACACTGTGGGGGTCAGACCCCCCTAGCGCCCCCGGGGAGGACGCGGGGGACCCCAAGTGAAAATGGTCAAAAACGGCCAAGATCAGCATCGAGTCCATAGTTTCCGGGGTTGCCGGAGCGAGCGGCGATGCTCCTGACACCGTCGAAGTCCGGGTTCGGCCCCCCTCGGTGTGGGGTGCGCGACGGGGTGCAAGACACAATATCTACCTTGCCCTGCTGCCACGCCTGGAGCGATGTCTACCAAACTCGGCATGCGTGTGCCTTCCAGCCTGGCAACAGACCCTCTGGGGGTCTGGCCCCCCTAGCACCCCAGGGGGGCCGCAGGGCCCCCACGTGAAAATGGTCAGAAATCGACGAGATCGTCCTCGGTTCTGTAGTTTCTGGGCTCACCGAGGCCAACAGCGACGCTGTGGGAGTTCGGGTCCGCGTCCCCCAATGTGGGGGGCGGGAAGGGGTGCGATACAAGATCTCCACCATGCCCCACTGTGACGCCTGGAGCAATTGGTGCCAGAGTCGGCATGCGTATGCCTTGCGGCCTGGCGACAAACACTGTGGGGGCCCCCGGGCGTGGGTGTGTGCAGGGGGCCCCAGGTGAAAATGGTCAAAAATGCCCGAAATTGGGAGATGGGTAACGGATGGGTCAGGGATGGGAGATATAAACACCCGGGCAACGTCGGGTAACAAAAAGCTAGTATATATATAAAAGAGAACGTGTGTGTGTGTGTGTGTGTGTGTGTGTGTGTGTCTGTGTGTGTGTGTGTGTGTGTGTGTGTGTGTGTATGTATGTATGTATGTATGTATGTATGTATGTATGTATGTATGTATGTATGTATGTATGTGCCGCATAGGCTCCGCAATGCCTGGACTGATCGACATGAAACTTGGCACGTGCATGCCTTGCAGCCTGGCGACAAACTCTGCGGGGGTCAGACCCCGCTAGCGTCCCCGAGGGTGGGGGGGGCGTTGGCACACCAGCAGAATCAAGTTAAGCATTTCCCAAAGTTTTGGCAAACCGAGCCCAAAATATTTGCCATCACTGGCCTAGACTAATCAGAGGATCATCCAAACCATGCCATTGTTATTCAAATAGTAACACTTCTAAGAGCAAGAGGGAGCTCGAGTTTGGATATTGGACATAATCTGAAAATAAAAATGGGCACCTGAGTCCCCGGGCTAGGGGAAAAGGAAAGAAAAAACCCAGCTTGCTTTCTTGATACAGTACATCCGTGGGTTCTGTTTCTCATTCATTCATTGTGCTCTCTCACCTCACTTGATAAATGAATGGAAATGATGGAAAACATCTTTAACATACCGCTTACTGATTGCCTGGAGAAAAAGAGACATTTTCCGATTAGATGCATTATGGAGCCTGAGTCCAGTGCAGCCTGAAAGGACTCTATTATTGCGGAAGTCATTAGGTTCTTCTAAAGTCTTGCAAATATCCACAGACTGCAGCTGAGCTCACCTGCTGGGCTGTCGCTTCCTCTCCCTCGAAAGCTGTAGGAGGTGTGAGAGTGACAGGCTGTCTGTCTTCAAGCATTTTCCTCACCGGAATGTAAGAGGGTGGTTCTGTTAATTCAAATATTCAAATGTCTGCATGTGGGTAAGCATCTATTTCACAGGCTGCTCCACTTGATGGTAAAATACATTACAGTTCCCCCGTAACAGGGAGAAGTGGTAACAGCTTATCAGTGCGAAGTATCAGCTCCTGACTTTGTAAGGTTCGGTTCGGTGGGAGCCTTCCTTTTTTACAATTTTCTCTAATTATAATTTTGATAAAGTCCAATAAACTAGGGCTGCAATCCTATATGCCAGTGGTATTCAAACGTTTTAGACTGGGACCCACTTTTTAGAATGGCACTTGTGTCGGGACCCACCAGAAGTGATGTCATTAACCTGGACGTTGTGACAGGAAGTGACATCATCAAGCAGGAAGTGCTGCCATTGTAACATAATAAAATGTGACTCCTGAAGTGCACATTGGCATTCTTGGACAGCAGCAATTGTACAACCATGAAATATCCCTGAGAGAAAGCAAGATTAAAAGAAAGTATTACATAAAAACACTGAAATAAAAACAAAGTTTTTTATAAACCCTCACTTGAAAATTTAAACTGTTAATGCGCACAAAAGTAATATAACAAGAGTAAAGTCCGCAGCTTCCAAGATGGCTGCTCACAGCTTTCCAAAACCCACCTGACATCAGGTCGCAACCCACCAAGTTTGAATAACACTGCTATATTCAATACTTGAGAATAAGCCTCGTTGATGTCAATTATTAATTATTATTATTATTAATAATAATTAAATTTATACCCCGCCTTTCTGCCTGAAGGCACCCAAGGCGGCATTACAACAAGTAAAATACAATAAAATCATTGTATATAATAATTAAAAGCAATAGTTAAAGCAATATTAAAACAACATTTAAAACAGCCAACCCCGTGGATCATAAAATATACAAGAGTGTAAAAGAGGATGAAAAAACCAGCCAGCCTGTCAACAACTAAAAGCCTGCTGAAACAAAAAGGTCTTCAGCCCCCGCCGAAATACCGCCGAAGAGGGAGCAGTTCTCAACTCTAAGGGACTTACTTCTGAATAGACACATATTGGACTGGGCTGTAGGCTGGGCCTTAAGCCAATGTGGCCTGTGTTGTCACATTGGGCCCCACACAGCGGCGTCATGCAGCCGGAACGCTGGGCGGGAGGAACGGGTGAGCGGCAGCCCGCCCGTTGTGTACCGCTCCGTTTTGCCGTCTTCCCCGGGGAAGATGGCGAAACGGAGCGGTATGCAACGGGTGGGCTGCCGCTCACCCGTTCCTCCCACCCAGCGTTCCGGCTGCATGACGCCACTGGCCCCACACTTGGGGGGTGCTAGTGTGGGGAGACCATGATCTCCATGGGCTGTAAGCTAGTGGGTTGAGTGAAGTGGCTGCTCATTGGACCATCCCACCTGGCCCTGCCTGAAATGGGCCTCCTGGAAGCAGTTGGCAGTGACGCCATCACATCATCGCCAACTATTTCTGGGTGCCACACTTTGTGCACAGCACCATAAGCACTCTTCTTGCTATGGCTGTATGGTGAGTGGGGGCCGTGTCGGGAGGAGGGGGCCACAGGAATGCCCCACATTGGACCCTGCCGCTCCGGGGGCTGATCCTGGCTGCTGAAGACAGTATGAAATGTGTGCATTTCCAGGCTGTCACTCTTTCAAGGATTGGCTCCTTCCCGATTACTTTGCAGTCATGAAATGGAACGTGTAATGTTAAAAATGCATTTTGTCCACGCAACAAATCATGTTTGATATAGTAGATGGTTTCTTTTGAATGGGAGAAACGTCCTCCTTAGGCAGTGGTGTTATCCTACTGGTACGCTGGGCGGGACATCCGGGTGATCGGCAGCCCGCCCATCACATACCGCAGCGTTACGCTGTTTGCGTAACCAATTACGCCGCTTGTGTACGTTACGCAAACGGCGTAACGCTGCAGTATGCAACAGGCGGGCTGCCGATCACCCAGATGTCCCGCCCAGCGTACCAGTAGGATAACACCACTGTCCTTAGGGTGCCATGTAGGAAAGCCGGAGGGGGAGGAAGCATACCTATACTAAGCATGCTCGTCTCTTTCAGATCATGCATAACTGCATGCGGGAGCTCATGGATTTCAGACTGACTTGCTGGTTCTCCGCACTGAGGACATCTCCATGTTTGATGCAGTAAGCAGAGGGGGAAAGCAGAGGCATTTGTCCAGGCCAGAAGGGCGACTGGGTGGCACCGTGCTTGAGCCAGCAGCATTGGTAGAGAAGAGAGACTGCTCTCTCTCCGCCTCCCTCTCTCCCTCAGCAGCAGAGTGCCGGGCTTCAGCAGAGGTGCTCAAGCTGCGTGCATCAACCAATGTCTCCTCCACCCAGCCAGTCCTTGCCCTGAGCAAAGTTTCACTCTTACTGAAGTCAAAGAGAGTCAGTGCACCGAGGAAAGTGAGAGGGACTTTGCACCCAGTGGCTGTTCCAGGGAGTGCATCCCCACCCACTGGGCTTCACCTCCAGCCGGGCTGGTATCACAGTCAGGGGCGTAGCTAAAGAAGTGCGCCCGGGTGCAATTGCACCAGGCTACATGTTTTCAGCAGATGGAGGGGGGCAACAGTCCGGTTCCACACCAGTGCTGCCCCGTTCCCCTGCCCCAGCTGGAGAACGCAACAAGCAGTTCTGTGGCTCGGTTGCATCACGGAATGTAAATGGTGCAACCAGGATCACTTGGGTGCACTCACTGTGCGGCTGGCCAGCTGCAGGGGCAACACTCTTGGCTGTGCCCTCATCAGTGCCGTCGCCCGGGCAGGAGACATGGCTGGCGGGTTACTGGGACCACTTGTGTGTGCAGGGGAAGCAGGCCAGGCTTACCAGGGGCTGGGCTGCAAAAACATGTGTGCACCGGCTAGCAGATAGCTTGGCTATGCCAGTGATCCCGGTATTGATAAGTATTCGTGCATTTTAAACATTTGGAGGCCTGTGCGTTTTGTGATCTTGGTCGGCTGCCTTGGGCGTCCCATCGTGGGAAGAGGGTGGGAAGCAGCGGTAAGAATTGATTAAATGAACCAACGAATGAACTGAAGGCCAACTTGATGGCACTCACAGTGCCATCCTAAAAGAGGCATGGTGCTGACGCAACATCACTGTGTCGGCACAACGTCACTGGCGCCGATCCAGGGGCACCAAGTGGCACCCTTGCGTCAGCGCTAAGGCAAGGGGAACGTGCAGCACCTCCCTTGCATCGGCTGAAGCCTGCCGGCACAAGGGAGGCGCCCTCTGGGAATGGGATGGGTGGAGGGCAGTTCTGGGCAGTTCTGGGTGGGCAGGCAGGCTGGCAGGTGGGCTGGCATGTCCAATATATAGGCCCAGGATTCAGCCATAAGGCTGAATCCTAGGCCTGTACAAGAGGCCGTGCGGCCCTAATTTGGGCCGCACTCTCTCCTCGGATCCGCTGCTTAGCAGGCACAGATCCGAGGAGCATATAGGGGAGGCTGGAGCCTCCCTTCCAGTAAGGGCACGAACTTGCCCTTGCCATGCGGAGGCTCCAGCCTCACCTATACTGTATAGGATTGCGCCCTCAGAAAATGCAAAAAGACAGAATTTCTATTTTTTTCTTGCATTGGCTACAGATGTGTTCTCTTCCCAGTTATCCCCACAGGACTCCAGTGTGTTTCAAAGGAACTAATACCATCTAATAGATGTGTTACCCAAGACCTTAATAAGATTGAAACCTCCCACCTACTCAAGCACACCAATAACATGCGTCTCTTTTGCCCGGACACATGAGCTAACATTTAAAGGTCTGAGTTTCTTAATGAAGGGCTTTGGCACTGTCGAAAATAAGACGCTCGATAATTAATCTTTCATGGTCGACTGACTGGATACTTTGCAATATCAGGAGCTTCAGGGAGAAAACCGGGGCAGTAGCATCCATACAGGGGGAAGAGCAATATGTTTTGCAAGGCGGCAAACCTTGCCGGGTAAATTGCTCCTCCCCCTTGCCACTGTAGCCAATAAGCAACGCCGAGGCATTGCTTTCCCCTTGATGATTGGCTACAATGACGAGGGAGAAGAGTGATTTACATGGCAAGGTAAGGCACCTTGCACAACTTATGGCTCCGCCCACCCCGGTAGGGATGCTACTGGCTGGGGCCTTCTGGCTGAGGGTGTTTGGGTGTGTTTCAGGGACCAGTTGGAATTGGGTCTAGTGAGCCACCTGGGGCAGTGTCAAAGCCCTCTTCCAGCATCGCAAGAAATAGTGGCATGCAACAATGACCGGCAAACCAAGAGTATTTTTATTTGCTGAAATTGCTTCCACATTTCTTGCACAAATCCCAAGGAAGCTACTATTCCACTTGTTGCTCCAAACAGGGCAAAACAGTGTTTCTCAAACTGTGGATTGGGACCCACCAGTGGGTCAGGAGCCAATTTCAGGTGGGTCGTGTAGCGCCTAGCACAGCCATAATTGAAAATATGGAAAGATGGCACACTGGAAAGGGGGAAGGGCTAGGTAGTTATTTTACTTGTGTCAAGGTTGTAAATAGACTTTTCTTCTTTCTGATTCACTTTGCTTTTGGAAAATGGCTGAAAAATAACCCGATTGCTGCACTCTCAGGAAAGCAGCAGGCTCTGGCGTCACAATAATGGCACGTCCGGCCATGACATCACTTCTGGTGGGTCCCAGACAGATTGTCATTCTAAAATGTGGGTCCTGGTGCTAAAACGTTTGAGAACCACTGGTGCAAACCATTCATGAGTGAGATCAGATAATGCTGGACCTCAGACCATGTGCCTTGAGAGTTGACTATCCCTCTTCTGATTGTTTGGGTACAATCCTAACCAACTTTCCAGCACTGACATAGCTGTGCCAATGGGCATGTTCTGCATTCTGCAGTGGAGTAGTCGTCACGGAGGGAATGCTTGTTCCCTTACCTTGGAGCTGCATTGCCCTTCTCCAGGTGCTAGAAAGTTGGTTAGAATTGCACCCTTTGCCTCTGTTCATTAACCAACAACAATGAATGACTTGATAGGGAAAAGAGAGACCTGAAAAGACTATGGCTTTGTGAAATCATATATGGCAAAGAACACAAGTACTAGTAGCTCCAGAAAGAGTGAAGTAGCTGGGCCAAAACCGAAAGGAAGCTCAGCTGTGGATGTGTCTGGAAGTGAAAGTAAAGTAAAGGTAAAGGTAAAGGTTTCCCCACGACCGAACGGTCTAGTCGTGACCGACTGTAGGGGGCGGTGCTCGTCTCCGTTTCAAAGCCTGTAGAACTAGCGTTTTGTCCGAGGACAAGCTTCCATGGTCATGTGGCTGGCATGACTATACGCCGTAGTGCACGGAACGCCGTTACCTTCCCACTGAAGTAGTCCCTATTTATCTACTTGCATTTAGGTGCTTTCGAACTGCTAGGTTGGCAGGAGCTGGAACAAGCGACGGGAGCTCACTCCGTTGCGCAGTCTTGAACTCCCAAACTTCCGGTCCGAAAGCCCAGCAGCAGCGGTTTAACCCGCTGTGCCACCATGTCCCGAAAGGAAAGTACGATGCTGCAAAGAACAATACTGCATTGGAACCTGGAACATCAGATCTATGAACCAAGGTAAGCTAGATGTGGTCAAACACGAGATGTCAAGCCTGAACATTGACATCATGGGAGTTAGTGAACTAAAATGGACAGGAATGGGAGAATTTAATTCAGATGACCATTACATCTATTCTTGTGGGCAGGAATCCCTTAGAAGAAATGGACTTCATCATGAACAAGAGAATGAGAACAGCAGTACTGGGGTATAACCTCAACAATGATAGAATGATTTCAATTCAGATCCAAGGCAAACCTTTCAGCATCACAGTAGTCCAAGTCTACGCCTCAACCACTGATGCTGAAGAGGAAGAAGTTGACCATTTCTATGAAGACCTACAACACCTTCTAGAATTAACACCCAAAAAAGATGTCCTTCTCATCATAGGGGATTGGAATGCTAAAGTAGGCAGTCAAGAGGTAATAGGAATAATAGGCAAGTTTGGTCTTAGAGTACAAAATGAAGCAGGGCAAAAACTGATAGAGTTTTGTCAGGAGAACACATTAGTCATAGCAAACACACTTTTCCAGCAACACAAACGGCGACTGTACACATGGACTTCACCAGATGGTTTACACCGAAATCAGATTGATTACATTCTTTGCAGCCAAAGATGGAGAAGCTCTATACAGGCAGTAAAAACAAGACCTGGAGCTGACTGTGGCTCAGATCATGAGCTTCTTATTGCAAAATTCAGGCTTAAACTTAAAAAAGTAGGGAAAACCACTAGGCCCTCCACCTATGACCTAAATCAGATCCCATACGAATATACCGTAGAGGTGACAAATAGATTTAGAGGCTTAGATTTGGTAGACAGAGTGCCTGAAGAACTTTGGACAGAGGTCTGTAACATTATATAGGAGGCAGCAACTAAAAGCATCCCAAAGAGAAAGAAATGCAAAAAAGCAAAGTGGCTGTCAGATGAGACTTTACAAATAGCTGAGGAAAGAAGGGAAGCCAAAAGCAAGGGAGAAAGGGAAAGATATACCCAATTGAATGCAGATTTCCAGAGAACAGCAAGGAGAGATAGGAAGGCCTTCCTAAATGAGCAATGCAAAGAAATAGAGGAAAACAATAGACTGGGAAAGACTAGAGATCTTTTCAAGAAAATTGGAGATGTCAAAGGACAATTCCGTGCTAAGGTAGGCACAATAAAGGACAAGAACGGCAAGGACCTAACAGAAGCAGATGAGGTTAAGAAGAAGTGGCAAGAATACACAGAGGAACTATATAAGGCAGATCTAAATGTTCCTGATAACCACAGTAGTGCAGTCACTGAGCTCGAACCTGACATCCTGGAGTGTGAAGTCAAGTGGGCTTTAGAAAGCATCACTAACAACAAAGCTAGTGGAGGTGACAGCATTCCAGCTGAGTTACTCAAAATCTTAAAAGATGATGCTGTCAAAGTGCTGCACTCCATATGCCAGCAAATTTGGAAAACCCAGTAGTGGCCACAAGACTGGAAAAGATCAGTTTACATTCCAATCCCAAAGAAGGGCAATGCCAAAGATTGTTCAAACTACCGCACCATTGCACTCATTTCACATGGTGCAATGTGCAAAATCCTACAAGCTAGGCTTCAGAAGTGTGTGAATCGAGAACTACCAGATGTACAAGCTGGTTTCCGAAGAGGCAGAGGAACTAGAGATCAAATTGCCAACATTTGCTGGATCATGGAGAAAGCAAGAGAGTTCCAGAAAAACATCTACTTCTGCTTCATTGACTATGCTAAAGCCTTTGATTGTATGGATCACAACAAACTGTGGCAGGTTCTTGAAGAGATGGGAGTATCAGACCACCTGATCTGCCTTCTGAGAAACCTGTATGCGGGTCAGGAAGCAACAGTTAGAACTGGACATGTAATGGAACAACCAATTGGTTTCAAATTGGAAAAGGAGTATGACAAGGCTGCTTATTTAACTTATATCCAGAGTACATCATGAGGAAGGCAGGGCTGGATGACTCACAAGCTGGAATCAAGATTGCTGGGAGAATTATCAACAACCTCAAATATGCAAACAATACCACTCTAATGGCAGAAAGTGAGGAAGAACTAAAGAACCTTCTGATGAGGGTGAAAGAGGAAAGTGCCAAAATTGGCTTGAAGCTCAACATCAAAAAAACTAAGATCATGGCAACCACTCCCATCACTTCCTGGCAAATAGAAGGGGAAGAAATGGAAGCAGTGTCAGAATTTATTTTCCTGGGCTCCAAGATCACCGCAGATGGTGACTGCAGCCATGAAATTAAAAGATGTTTGCTTCTTAGGAGGAAAGCTATGGCAAACCTAGCCAACTTAATAAAAAGCCACAATATCACCCAGCCAACAAAGGTTCGCATAGTCAAAGCTATGGTTTTCCCAGAAGTTGTGTATGGCTGTGAGAGCTGGACCATAAGGAAGGCGGAGCGCTGAAGAATAGATGCTTTCGAATTATGGTGCTGAAGAAGACTCTTGAGAGTCCCCTGGACTGCAAGGAGATCCAATCAGTCAATCCTCCAGGAAGTCAAGCCTGATTGCTCCCTGGAAGGACAAATGCTGAAGCGGAAGCTCAACTACTTTGGCCACCTCATGAGAAGAGAGGACTCTTTAGAAAAGTCCCTCATGCTGGGAAAGATTGAAGGCAAAAGGAGAAGGGGGCAGCAGAGGATGAGATGGTTAGACAGTGTCACCGAAGCGATGAACATGAAATTGGGTGAACTCTGGAAGCTAGTGGAGGACAGGGAGGCCTCGCATGCTGTGGTCCATGGGGTTGCGAAGACTCAGACACGACTTAGCGACTGAACAACATATGGCAAAGCCCAATCCTATCCCCCACCATGCTATGGCACCATCATTGTCAAACCTTTTGAGGCCCTAGTGCCTAGAGGCTGTTGCCTGATTTATAAATGCCAATATGTATGGCTATAATGGTGATTGGGCAGCAGTTCTCCTGCCCCCCAGTAGCAGCTCATTTAACCCTTGATGCGCAATCCAACTCACCAAAAATTGGGTCACAACCCACTGATGGGTCCTGAACCCACAGTTTGAGAACTCCTGCTAAAACATACAGCCAATGGAATGTGAACTTCATGTTATGGAGTGGATGGGCAACCAGAAGGCCAATACGAGGCCAGTGAGAGGGGATTTATGTAGGATGCGACTTGAAGTCACCTGATGTTACCCAAAGATAATGCTTTCCAATGAGCCAATTCACACAGTGAATTCAAACAGTCACAAAGTGTACAGGAAGTAAATGCAAGTAAACGGCACACACTGATGTATGGAAAAGATACACAGATGCAGGAATAATCTCTTTGCTATGTCAGTGTGATGAAAATGTGGTGTGATGAAATATGAACCAGGGTTCAGGTTCTCAGCCAGCCATGAAGTTCTCTAGGTGAACTTACGGGCCAGTCACTGCCTCCTAAGCTAGATGTGATGATAAAATCGGATGGATTACCTTCAACTCCTTCAAGGAAGAGTGGGAAAGCATGTTTAAAAAAAGGATACGTTTTGTTTATTTTAATAATGTATTGTCCAATAATGACTCTCTCCCAGATCGAACGAAGATGCCTCCTATCCAGCTTTTATGCTTCCTAGAAAGGTCCTTGCCAGCTTTGTGTGGATCAAGGAAAACCATAGTGCGCCCTGCCCATCCCACTCGGAACAGCTAATCCCTTCAATTAGAGCCATGCCTAAAGCAGGATTAACCCCTTACCAGAGAGCCAAGGACTTTTATTTGCATAGGAGATGTAGCAAGGAGAAACTGCACCGCCCCTTCCCCCCCTCTCACATTTCTTCCTCCACTTTCTCACTCCCTTCATAACACAGGACTGTTGGGATCTCATGCTTATTCCCCTTTACCTGCTCCTTGCTGTCTTCCAGCATCCAAGTTTCAGTGCACAGAAACCAGCCCAGCCCAACACCTGCTGGCACTTGAGATGGCATGACAAATGCTGCCCACTTTTACCTAGCAGAGTGCCAACCTCGGTTTCTCCTACTCCATGGAAAAGGAAAAGCATGGAGGAGGAAGTGCACAGGAGAAGAGGGTGGAGGACATCGGAAATACTCTAGCCCACCACTCTATTCTCTAGTCCTCTACACTTCTGCCCAGTTGCCCTCTTTCTTTTCCAGATGAGAAAGAAAGTAGGGATTGGGCTGTAATTTTCTAATTCTATTTGAAAACCTTTGCTTGAAAGCCTCATGTTCAGTGGGAGATGTTCCCAAGAAAGCATGCTTTTGATTCCAGCTTTTTTGACTTATTTGATAAATTACTATCCAATTGCTTTGATGGTTTAATTTCATATTCATCAAATGAACCACTCTCCTGATGAACATGACTGAGACATACAAAATTATGCACGGAAGGGATAGTCGATAGAGGGATTTTTTTTCCCCTCTCTCAAAACACCAGAACCAGGGGGCATCCGCTAAGACTGAGGGTTGGGAGAGTTAAAACAGATAAAAGGAAGTATTTTTTTACCCAGCGGGTAGTTAATCTGTGGAACTCTTTGCCATAGGAGGTGGTGATGGCATCTGGTCTGGATTGGATAGATTTCTGGAGGAAAGGTCCATCGTGGGCTATAGGCAATGATGGATTGTGCAACCTCCTTACATTGGTGGTGGGCTACTGGTACCGGGTGCAAGGGAGTGGCAACAGGATGCAAGCATCTTGTTATCTCATGCCTCCTCGGGGCACCTGGTGGGCCGCTGTGAGATACAGGAAGCTGGACTAGATGGGCCTTTGGCCTGATCCAGCAGGGCTCTTCTTATGTTCTTAACTCATTTGTTATTTAGCTGACAAACCAATCTTTAATTTAATTTTGATTCATTGGTTGGGGGGGATGATTATTTCACTGATTATACGATAATCTAACTGGCAATGTATTTTATCACGGATTTATTGCATGTGTGCACTGAGGAATTGTTGGCTGTATCAATTTACAGATCTATTTTCTGTTAAAACAGCCGATGGATTAACTGCTAGCACTTTTGTTATGTTCGTTGGAAATACTTTTCTTTAAAAAATGAGTTTGTTGCCAATTTCTTTCAGAGTTCAGTCATGGGCTGGTCCATGCCTGGGCTTCTCCCCTTAAAAGCTAACAGCAGAGTTCACCTGCATTCTCTTTCCTCCTTCTGTGCCCTGGGACCAACAGGGCACCTCTTTAGTGGAGATGTTAATCGCTTGGCTAATTGGCAGGGTGGAGCCACAAGAATGAAGACAAGAATGTGGTGGGGAGGAATGTAAACTATGCAAATCTCCTGTAAAATAGTTTATAGGAGCTTTTGCTGTTGCAATCCAGAGCTGTCAGCTTCTGAGGATGGGCAGAATTGCATCAGCATTTCTATGGCAACATGTGTCTTCCACTTTCTCTAAGTAAAGAGAATTGTGGTCTCTTTAATATGTGCCTCTCCGCATTTCCGATGGCTAGACCACTTAAGACGGGGTTTCGTGATTCATTACCTAATGTCAAGCAAAATCGAAGTAGGGTTCAAATGATGTTTTGCATTTTTTTTTTGTCCTGACAGTAGCTGAGACAGTAGGGTTGACTACCCAGAGAGCCACCTGCCCTGTTTAGGTGTGGAAAGCGAGACTACCACAATCGAAATGGGAAGGTGCTTTGGAGGAGCCAGTTCTTTGGCAATTGTTTTGCAAGACAGCCAGAACATGACTAAAAAAAAAATTGTATTATTTCTCAGGGTGATGGGAATGTTATCTGTCCTGTGCCTTTTATGACTGGCACACTTGTTTGCATGTGAAGGTGAGGCTGGATGCATACGGGGGAAGCATGACCAAGGCCAGTCATGTGGCATTTGAACTGGATGCATAGCAAGAGGCTCCAAGTTCCCCAGGTCTCAAGGAAGGCCAAAGTCAATTTGCACAAGCAATACTTACCACACTGCCCCCTCCCTCCCTCCCTCCCTCCCTGGCTTAACCTGGGAGACACCTTTCTTTCCTGTGTGTGTGTGTGTGGGGAGAATACCATGACTTGCACAATAAGAACATAAGAAGAACCCTGCTGGATCAGGCCAAAGGCCCACCTAGTCCAGCTTCCTGTATCTCACAGCGGCCCACCAGGTGCCCCAGGGAGGCATGAGACAACAAGATGCTTGCATCCTGTTGCCACTCCCTTGCACCCGGTACTCTGAAGTAGCCCACCACCAATGTAAGGAGGTTGCACAATCCATCATTGCCTATAGCCCACGATGGACTTTTCTTCCAGAAATCCATCCAATCCCCTCTTAAAGGCATCCAGACCAGATGCCATCACCACTTCGTGGCAAAGAGTTCCACAGATTAACTACCCGCTGGGTGATATATATATATATGAGCCTGCAAAAAGAAATCACATTCCAGGTGCTTCCTGACACTGAGGGCACAATCCTAACCTGGTGTTGTGCCGGCTCTTGCGCTGGACCAGCGTTTTCACGAATACAGTATGCTGTAAGGCACGTCTGTGCCACGGTCGCTGGGCTGGTGCAAGTAGCATGACAGTTGTATTTTCAGGTTCTGGTTTTTTGGCCCTAATTGATATAGTAAAGATTTCCCATTTAATTTGTTTCATTGCATTCTGCATTAAATTCCACAGCAAATGGTATATAACATGGTCGTATTATTCATACATACCAAGGTTATTACAATTTTGGCCACCAGTATCAAGTTCAATTTGTTGCCCCCCTAAAGTTCGTTGCCCAGTGTAATTGCACCCCCCTGCACTTCTTTAGCTATGCCCTGCCCTCAAGGGACATTTAGAACACACATTCAGGGAAAATGTAATGGGAAAATAAGACTGTGCATTCTGCACATGCCTCTTGACAAGTGGGGAATTCAGTGGAGCATCTGAACGCTGTGTATGTTCAGACAGCTGTACAAATGCAGATCTTTCTCCATGCAGTTGGGATCCCTGGTTTCCACAAGTGTTGATTGTGCAGAGAGAGCCCTGTGCATGTACCAATGGACACATATACACCCATCAGAAATTCTACTGAACATGTGTCGATTGGAGGCCTGATACCATACCCTCCTCTCCATCCCCCCTTCACACATACATTCACTTTCGATATGTCATGAGGCTTATATTTATTTTTTTTAAAAAAAGGTATGTGATATAAAATTAATAAACTTACCAAATAGCATCATGAAGACTTGAAGGAGCATTTCAATGAAAATGTAAGGAAACCCTAACTATAAATGATTGATTGTTATACATTTGGAAGGTTAGGAGTTATAACTGATGAAACCGAGTTCTTCAGTAAGGGTATTTGGAAACGTTGACAAGGATTATCTTTACAAAGTATCTCCTGCAAAGATTATTTTTACGGATGGATGGGAAAACATAGTGGACTGTCCCAGTTTTGAGCATCAGGTCTCCCCAAGAATTTAACAAATTGTTATCTGTTATTTGTGGTAGAATTTTGCACTGTGTGGTGAATGTATCATGTTAAATGGATAAAAACAAATTAAGTCCACAATAGAACAAACAATAAAAAATGAAGGAAACCCTTGGACTCTAGGGTGAGGTGTGTCTCTGCTGCCACCTGCTGGCACTGCTTAGGGAATACTGTAAAAACTAGTAAATTGCCTGTAAACTGGATGTTTGCTCTCATGTCCATGTGCTTTCCTTGTAAAAACAGGATGGGGTTGGCAGGATAATAATAATGTTCAGGGCCCTGATCAGAAAGCAATGTGCAAATAAATGCCAGGAAAGCATGACTTGGTATGCTCTATGTTGAAATTCATTTGGAATTCTATGATGAAGGATTTTATGGAGATCCTGCAAAGACAACTTAATTACAGTTCCTAACACAGGGAAACATTGCAAAACTTGGGCTAAACTATACAGATCCCTCCTCTTTGCGTTGATCATTATAGATGCAACAATACAGGTAGATAATCCCTGATCTGGACATCCAAAAGCCAAACTATTCTGAAATCCTGACATAGGGCAGAAGATTTAGCCGAGAGGGTTAATGCCTCCGTTTGCCCGAAGATAACAACTGAACATCTCAAGGTCGTGAGCTCGAGACTCCCGGAAGTCTGTGTGAGCGGCAGACCTTGCAAACTGCGGCTGATTAAAAGCCGAGTTTCAGCTGCCTCATGGGAGGAGGAGTGTGCTGAACTCAGCTGCGTCTCTGGTGAGAGCAGGGAAGCCTCATCAGCCAGAAGACGACAGACGGGTGGCTAAAGAAAGAAGGCTAAATCCAGAAAGAAAGATCTGTTTGAGTGTGGTTCTTGAAAGATAGAACATTCTGTAAATTGTAAAAACCTTCGGGTTTGTGAAAAGTCTGCCTATGTAAACCGCCTTGAGTTGTAATCATTAGAGAAATCTAGTGACCTTAAGAAAGGCGGTATATAAATACATGTATTATTATTATTATTATTATTATTATTATTATTATTATTATTATCATCTTTGTCCGAGACTTTTTTAAAACTGTCTGTAGTATTAACGCTAGAAGCTCTTGTGCTCCTTCCCATGTACAGGCTATAAGTTCTGTTCTCTGCTCTGTGGCTTGTGCCATTGTTGAAAAATGTCAGAGGGAGCAGAAGCGTAAGTGAAAAGAGCAAGAGAAAGAATTTCCCCTTATATTTATGCAATTATTCTGAAAAATCCAAAATCTACACACTTTCTTGTCCCAGGCAGTCCAGATAAGGGATACTCAACCTGTAGTAGTAGTAGTAGTAGTAGTAGTGGTGGTGGTGCCCACATAATACCTCCCTCTCTATATTATTATTTCAAGCAAAATCTTGCTTATAAAAATACATCTTACACAATTTTGCTTATTCTAGATGAAATCATACAGAATCTAATCTTCATAATTGATAGATTATTTTAAATTGTCCTTTTTTAAGCTCCTTGTTGCAAGCTACCTTAGGCAGTGCTGGGGCCAGGTTGCTTTAGGCCTCCCAGGGTACCTCCTGCCTCCCCCCCCCGATGTATGAGGTGCTGCAGCTGCCACTGATTCAGAAATACAGGGTCAAAGGGGCCCGTGCCCAACTTGACTTCCCAGGCCACCCTGACCTTAGGTATCCATCTATAATGAACAGGAGGGATACAAATGTCTCAGATAATGAAAGAAATGTTGTTGTTCAGTCGCTAAGTTGTGTCCGACTCTTCGCGACCCCATGGACCACAGCATGCCAGGCCTCCCTGTCCTCCACTAGCCTCCGGAGTTCGCCCAATTTCATGTTCATTGCTTCGGTGACATTATTTAACCATCTCATCCTCTGCCGCCCCCTTCTCCTTTTGCCTTCCATCTTTCCCAGCATGAGGGTCTTGTCTAAAGAGTCCTCTCTTCTCATGAGGTGGCCAAAGTATTTGAGCTTCAGGATTTGTCCTTCCAGGGAGCAATCAGGCTTGACTTCCTGGAGGATTGACCAATTGGATCTCCTTGCAGTCCAGGGGACTCTCAAGAGTCTTCTCCAACACCATAATTCAAAAGAAAGAAATATAGGTTGAGCCTAATTATCTACTGATTTTATATCCGCAGATTTGGCTCAACGTGAGTCCCCTGGACTTTGGATTTCAGAATAATTGCATGGACTCCACATAGCTCCAGCTGGGTTCGGGTGGGTATGTGGGCTAAATCCATGGGTTTAATTACCCACAGATTTTTTAATCCGCGAGGGTTCCGGGACCAAAACCCTTGCGGATACAAAACTTCCACCGGTGTTTCTCAAGCACCTTGGGCCACAACCGTATGCACACTTACCTGGGGGTCAGTCCCATTGATTACTTGGAAATCCTTTGGGACCTACTTCTAAGAAAAGATGTATAGGATTGGGCTGCATGGAGCAAGGTGCTATACGGACATAAAAGTAATAATAACATGACACTGCCCGCAAACTTACAATCTAAACAGACAAAGAAAAGGAAGATGAGGGGACACAAAAGACAATGGGAGAAGAAACCCCAAAGGTGTTATGATTACAGCACATCAGGGAAGTCCTTAGATTTTCCACTTGTCCTAAAAAGGTCATTCCTCCCCAATGTTTGCTGGGACCGCAACCCATTTCATGCCACTTGACTACTTCCCACGGTAGGCTCCCTAAGGGGACAAGGGTTTACATTTCATGTTGCATTTCTGTAAGTAGTGTGTCCTGAGATGGCTCAGTGCTAGGGTCATTCCAACTTCTATGGAAAGGCCAGTTGCACCTCAAGCGATGGTTTGGCTGTAGGCTGACCCTGGATAATGTCCAACCTAATTACATCAGGACTCCATTTGAGAGAGGGGGCATCTGCAACAAAATCTAAATCCATAATTTCACACTACTGGTGATGTCACTACTACAGTTGCGACAGTCAAGCCCTTCTTTGAGCCTAGCCTGGATCCCGATGTACCCTGAATAACTGCAGGCCACTTCATTCCAGATATTATAATGAATTAAAAAAACACCAGGCAAAGTGGGGAGGATCCAGTAAGTAATATGGATGGTTTTATGGGCTGTTTCTGATATATAAAAATGTTCAAACGCCATTTGCCTTTTATGCCTCGGCCTTTTATGTTCCTGGCAGGGATACGACAACTATAACAATGGCCCGGTCCATTCCCCCTCCTCCATCACCAGAACTAGCATTCTGATGGCAGGGATTCATGGGGGTCGTAAATGGCCTGCAGGTAGCAAAGCCAGAGGGACTCTGTGTGCAACAATGGACTACCAGAAGACCTCCAAGAACGGTAAGTCCGGGCCGGGGAGGTGATGGCAGAATGGGGGCAGGGGAGAGCAGAACAAAGGGGCAATGGGACGGGGGGGGGGGAGATTGGGTCCAGGAAAGAGGCAGGTTTGGCAGCAGCTGTGGCCACTGAATTCAAACCCCTGGACCCCATCCCATGGCCCAAGGTCCACAGAGAACTTCACCAGTGCTTTCTCTGAAATGGGTCTAAGTAGACCCCTCTGTGCTGTGGAGGCTTATTCCTGGGTAAGGGAAGTACCCATAAGAGCTCTGTGGAACTCCACCCCATGACACCACTTCCAGCCTTCAGCAGGTATCATGAATGCTAACCAGTGAAGGGATCAGCTAATGACTCGGGGGAACGCTGGGCAGGCAGCAGGAAGGCTGGGTGGGACTTCTGGGTAATTGACAGCCCGTCCATCTGGGTCTGCCGCCCGCCCGCCGCACGAGCTGCCCCCAGGTGGCACACCCCGCCTCTGTGCACCCTGGCACCTGGGGCCCCCCACCCATCCCCCCAGCGAGCGGCCGCCCCCTCCAAGGCCAGGGCAGCCTGTGCGGCGGGCGGGCAGGCAGTGGACATGGATGGACGGGCTGTCAATCACCCGGAAGTCCCACCCAGCCTTCCTGCTGCCCGCCCAGCGTCCCCCCGAGTCGTTAGCTGATCCCATCACTGATGCTAACCATTCCTCTGTATAAAACAAGCTTGACACCTTCCATTACACCTTCCATTTCCCTCATTGCACCCATTCTCGTTTGTAACTCTCTCTCTTGGAAGAAACCCTGCTGCAGGTCCTGCCAGATTGCTGAATATATTAACCTGTGCAATAAACCTACTATTGAAACAGTACTTGAGTTCAACAAACAACACAACCAGCAGCTGCGTCGCTAAGTCGTAAAGAATCTTTTGATATGTGGAACCATCAATATTTGCCATCATAAGCATGGGAGCTGCCTCCTCCATGAGGACAGCCTATCACTGTGTAGAAGATATCTCAGCGTGGAAGCGCCTAGAGGGGCAAGTCACAGGAGGTGGTCATGGCATCTGGCACAGGCACCTTGAAAAGGGGATTTGACAGATTTCTGGAGGAAAGGTCCATCGTGGGCTATGGACCATGATGGGTGGTGCAACCTCCTTAAGTTAGAAGTAGGCTACTTCAGAATGCCAGGTGCAAGGGGGTGGCCACAGGATGCAGGCATCTTGTTGTCTCGTGTGCTCTGAGGCATCTGGTAGGCTACTGTGAGGTACAGGAAGCTGGACTAGATGGGCCCTTGGCCTGATCCATCAGGGCTCTTCTTATGTTCTTAAGTCATATGAACCCTTCCACCATGATAGTTGACCAGCTGGATGAGAAGTGGCAAAACAGAAACCATTGGCACTGGAATGGCTCTGTTGAAGTCAGCACGCTCATCCTGGGAGAGGCTATAGCGCATGCTCCATACGGCACATGTGGCATAGCACATGTGTTGCCAAAACAAGACCCCTGTTGCAGTCGCAAGCCACTCAAGAGCCCAAAGACCATCCTGGAGCAGAGTCCCCTTTCTAAAATGAGAGGTTCTGGAGCTCAAGCTTGCTTGGTTGTCATACCTTCTGATGTGGAAGCCTTCTTTTCCAAAACCTCAGAAGGGTTAGAACTGCCCATGGGTACTCGGTGTGCGAGAAAGACAGTCTATATATAGTCAGCGCCACTCTGCTCATGGTTAGGGAAGAATTCTTGGCAACTGCTTCACATATTTCTGGCTGGAATCCTAGCATTGGAAACAGGTTCTGGGGCTCAGCGCTGGTGAGCCCTGTCTTAAATTAAGTTCTGCTTTGGAATCAATGATTGGAGGCACATGGTCAGGTCTTAGATTTCAAATTACTACAGCAAACACCGTTCACGTCCAATGGTTCCCTTTTAAGAGGGAAAGCTTTTCTCATTGCAGTTCTGTAAACAGTGAGCTGCTCATTGTAAAATTATCAGAGCAGTGTAATGGACATAGCTTGTGGAGTCAGCAGTGCCCTCCCTGCTGATTCCAGAGCACACAGGGTTAACCCCAGAACTCCTGCTGTCCTCTGGAGCACAGCTGTAGCCTAGGCAGGCTAATGAGGGCTGGTTAAAGGTAGAAGTGCTGAGTCACTCAGCAGGTGCAGATGGGTGTGGCTGATTAGCTATAGTCTGCCTAGCAACAGTCTCTGATAGGCCTGCAGATGTATAAAAGTTGGAGGCAGGAGCTACAGTAAAGCACCTGGATAAGTGCTGGAAGGCACCTGGGAAGGTGCTGGAGGAGGGCACCAGGTAGGTGATGGACTGCTGGCTGGACTGCCTGCAGGACTGAGGAACTGGCTAAAGGTAAGGTTGTTTTGGGACCATTGGGAACTGTTGTATGGCTGCCACGCCCCTGGAGCCACCAAGTGGAGGAGGCAGTTGTGGTTTGGGCAAGCTGACTGCCTATTGTTTGGTGGTGGGGTTTGGTGGTGTTAGACTTAGGGTAATTTGGAGCTAAGCCAGTGATGAGGGCAGTCTGGAGGAGGCTGGCCAGCCGGTGATCCCAAACAAAGCTGCTGGAAGAGAGGAGGCCCAGTGGGTGACTGAACCCCCTCCCTCTTGCCTATCTCTGAGGCAAGAAACTTTGTGGGGAAACTTTGTGTGGGCGTAGTGCATTAGGGCCCTTAGGGTGGCCTGGCAGGGAATTTTGCAGAAGCAGCAGCCTTCATTTGGGGGGGAGGGGAGAAAATGACAAGCTGGGTGAAAATTCTGGGGCAAAAAGACCACCAGCTTCTTCTTGTCATTTTAGGAGCTAAATAGTCACTTGGCAACCTGACTGCCAAGTGAATAGGGCTCTCCCGGTGACAGTCCTGCTGTTGTTTGAGGGAGGGGCAAATGCCTTGGGCACCACTGCTTTGGGACCTTTAAGGGTAGTGGCGCCGCCTCCACCACCGTCGTTCCGCCCTCTGAGGGAACCAGAAATGGTGTGTGAATGCTGTCTGAAGGCATATAATGCACTGGACAGCAGTGGAGCATCGTGTGAGGTTCCGTGACGTTCCGGTAGGTTGGGAGGACGGCTGTCTTGGAGAAGTGGCAGTTGGCGTCCCTGGCCCCAGGGTGGCTACAGGGCCAGGGTTGCTACCGTCTCCCCCCACTCTGAGGGCGCAATCCTAGTCAACGTTCCAGCACTGACATACAGTAGCTGTGCCAATGGGGCATGTAATACATCCTGCAGTTGGAGGGGGCAGTCACGGAGGCCTCCTCACGGTAAGGGAATGTTTATTCCCTTACTTTGGTGCTGCATTGCCCTTACCCTGGTGCTGGAAAGTAGGTTAGGATTGCGCCCTGAGTCTTGCATAATCCTTCAAAACAGAATTTCACATCTCACAAATGTAGGTGTTGCTGAAATTTCTTACTCAACACATTTCTGCTGCCTTGTCCTCTTTCAAGGGACTCTTGTTGTTTGAGGGACACCTGTCAATTCTCCTGTATATGCAGATCATGAGCCCATTATACCGGAGTGGTAAACTGAGGCATAGGGCATATCCAGACAGAAGCCACAATCAATTTTTTTTTTCTGTACAGCATCACTGAAACTCATACGACCACCACATCAATATGGGTATGCATAGTTGTACACTGGGACACTTGCCATTTATTCCAGTGGATTATGTTCAGGGCTGCATTCCAGGTATCTGGAATCTGGAACAAGACCCACCGGAAGTGATGTCATGGCTGGAAGTGCTGTCATTGTGATGCCAGAGCCTGCTACTTTCCTGAGAATGCAGCCATAAGTTGGGCTATTCTTCAGCCATTTTCTAATAGCAAAGTGAATCAGAAAGAAAAAAGGCCATTTTCAACCTTGACACAAGCAAAACAATCACATAGCCTTCCTCCTTCCCACCATCCAGTCTTCCCATATTTGTAATGATGGCTGCCCTAGATGCAATGCAACCCATTTGAAATTGGCTTGCGACCCACCTAGTGGGTCCTGATCCACAGTTTGAGAAACACTGATCTAGGGTGTAGCAGGTAAGGCATGTGCCTTGGGCGCCAATTGAAACAGAGCACCACTGAGTAGCTACTTCCTGGCTAACTCTTGGCTTCTGCTGAGCTATTGCAAATCTCCAAGCAAGAAGCAAGTCCACTAGGAAATGGCTGGAGAAAGACTAGTGGGGTGGCAGCCACACTGCAAAGCTGCTGCCACCCTCCACTGAACCTGGAAGTGATCTCCCAGCATCAAGTGGTGTCATCTAAATGATTTAAGAACAGGTACTCACTTTTGATTGGCATGTGTCGGGACCCACCCACCAGAAGTGACGTCATAAGCCAGAAGTGATGTCGTGGCAGGAAGTGACATAAAAAAGCCCTTTTTGAGGCCTCAGATGATTTTAAACTGACCCAACAGTTGCAACACTATCCCACAGCACCCCCAGAACATGTTAAGGAGGCCTGGCATCATGTTAAAACCCCAGAGCAACTCATTTTTCAGTGGCAAGGCAAGGCTCCGCTCGCTGCCTGCCTGGCTCTGAGAACATGCAGGCAACTCAAACATGCAGGAAATTCAAACGTTGCAGAGGGCGGAGTCGACGAGTGGGCAGGCGAATGGGCGGGGCCAGCTGTAATCCTAGAAACCGGTACTCACGTACCCCCTCGTACCCCCTGCATGACATCACTGAAGCAATGATGTCACATGATGTCGTTGTCCCAGGCAGTGCAGCCCCAGATACACCTGTTGCGCCAGAGACTCCTGTCAGGGCCCCCGGGGTCCCTCATGTCCACTTTAGGCAGTTTCCCCTTTAAACAGCTTTGGTACAGCAGTGGAGCAAACACACCTAGGGCTCACCTTCTCAGTTTGCCTGTTCAGTGGCCGCAGTCGCACCAGTCCACAGTAGTTGGAAGCCAAAAGCCCAAGCCAGAATCAGAGTCCAGTAGTTCACAAGCCGGTCCGAGGGTCAATAAGCCAAATCAAGTCTGTAAGCCAGTCCAAGGCTCAGGTGCTGAAAGAAGTCCGTAAGCCAGTCCAAAGGGTCAGTAAGTCAAGCCGGGTCCAAATCCAGGTTACGCCACACCAGTCCGTTATCCAAGCTCATAGTCAATAGTTCATTCAGGTTTGTCAGTTCTCTCCTACTATGCTCTCACACCTTCCCTTCCTTCAGGTGCTTCTTATATCCTGTCTGTGAGCTCCTAGGGGGCTGCACCTGTGCAGCCCAGCCTCTACTACTCCCCTGGGGTAGATCCTGCAACTACTTACACCAAGGGTCACTGCTGGCACCATTCACTGCCTCCTCGGGGTGATCGTCCGCAGTTTCCGATACAACACCTCAGGTCATAGGGAAGAAGTAGAGACTCAGAGCGCAGTCCTAACTTAGAGTTAGGCCGGCACAATTAGGCCAGCAAAGTTCGGCCGGCACAAGGGACACCATAAAGTATGCTTGGACCACTCTCGGAGTCAGAGAGGCCAGCACACAGACGTGCGCCATCATCTCTGACTCCAAGAGTGGTCCAAATGTACTTTACGGTGGCCTTTGTGTTGGCCAAACTTTGCTGGCCTAACTCCAGGTTAGGATTGGCCTCACTTCCTGGAGACCAGAGAAGACCAGGAGAAGAAGCCACCATTGCAGCAGTAGTCAAAGCTAAAGAAAAGGGGTGGGCTGGGGAGACAAGAGTGCCAGCAAGGGTGGGAGCAGCGGCGTCATGCAGCCGGAACGCTGGGTGGGAGGAACGGGTGAGCGGCAGCCCGCCCGTTGTGTACTGCTCCGTTTTGCCATCTTCCCTGCCCCCAAGACGGTGAAACGGAGCGGTACGCAACAGGCAGGCTGCCGCTCACCCGTTCCTCCCGCCCAGCGTTCCGGCTGCATGACGCTGCTGGGAGGGAGGGAGAGAGAGAGAAAAGACTGTGTAGAAGGAAGGGACAGAATGAATCTGGGGGAAGAAGCAAGAAAGCAAACGAGGTGGAGGAATGCAAGCAAGGAAAGTGAGAGGAGAATGAGAAAGAAAGAAAATGTTTGTGTCTTTTTGTTTGTTTTCTTAAGCATACTTTACATCATACTTTGGATGATGTATTTAAAGCCTGCCCGTTTTGGGACTTGTTAAGCCACATCACTTAGCTTTGCTGAGGGTGGGTTTGGATTGGTCCTGGCTGCATGTGGCAGACAAATTATACTATCCTGAGCAGAGTCAACTGGTCCGATTTATTTCTTCTTTGATGTGCCGTATCCTTTTCTATAAATCAGCCCCAACCCCTTTGGAGGTCTTTGAACTGTGCCCAGTTTGTGGTGTTTTTGTCATCCTTAATACTATAATTTTGCACACTGACAATTTTGTGCTGGGTGTTTTGTGTGTGTGTAGAGCTCAGCAACAAAACCTTTGTCAGAAACATGAAGTTGTGCCCTTCCAGTATTATCTAAAGGCAACAATTTCACCACAAGCCTTACTAAGTGGGTGTTAAACTCCCCTCCCTCTCAGTCCATCTATTTGTTTCCTTCTCAGGTTCTCATCACAGTTAACAGGAGCTTGTCACTGTGTCGTTGACTTGCATATTTGTGATACTGTAAACACGGACAGGAAAGTTGCCACAATTTTGTTGGTTGTCATGCAGCACTTGTGGTTGTCAAGCCACATCACAGGGAGAGGTTTTTTTTTTTTCTCCTCCTCCTGGCTAGTAACCCTTGAAATGTTTTTTTTTTTTCAGATTTGCTGATTTCAGTGTTTACCACTAATCCAGTAACACTGGAACGTTTATTTTAGTTTACGAGTTGTTGGTTTGCCAAAGTACATCCACGCTTCGCAAGAAGAAACATGAGGGCAGCTCTGTCAGAGAAAATGGTTTTTATTTACTGATTGGCCCAAACCCACTTTTTGTCATGCTTATGCGACTTCCAGAACATTGGTGCTGTGCCTTAACCAAGGACAGATTTTATTGCCATTTTTAGACATGTTGACTTCCCCCCCGCCCAATAGATCTGCACATTGGATAGTGGCAGCCAGTGAAGCA
The DNA here is from genome assembly GCA_029204185.1 of Lerista edwardsae. NCBI lineage: Eukaryota > Metazoa > Chordata > Lepidosauria > Squamata > Scincidae > Lerista > Lerista edwardsae. The sequence continues at coordinate 3,190,751 of JAJKFI010000033.1, forward strand.
GTTTGCTAGTACAAACCACTGGCCTTTGTCACAAACCAAGAGTGGGAATTTATTTTCACCCATCCTATAAATCAGCAGGGGCCATCAGTAAAGCCGAGAGTGCTTGGGGGATAACCCTATCCCATACCATTCCACTGCATGCAGTGCCACTGCTGTGGCGGCCTGCTATAGGGGGAGGTGACCTGATGGCCCAGGAGAGGTAAGTAAAGATTTCCTTACCTCCCCATAGACCTCCTGGCTGTGAATGTGTCTCCTTTGCTGTACACCAGCTTTTTAGCTGGCATCAGTCTGATGAGACACAGGGGGCATTTGGGGCCAGGGAAAGAGGGAAATGACCTAGGCACATGTGTCTGCAACTGAAATCCTCCCCCTCCTGCCCCCAAACCACCCCTACCCAGTCTGTTCCCTGCCCCAGATTGCCCATGATCCTCCCCTGATCCACCTCTGCTGCCAAACTACATGCTCTGGTGAGGCTGTCACACACTTGGGGTCTCTGGCTGTTTGCACCAGTGGCTCCAGCGTGCATGATAGTAGCACAGCTTTTGTGTCCCTGGCTCTGGATTGAGAGATTTGCCACTGTAAACCCTGGATAGCTGTGGAGTCAATACATATTCCTTGTGAACAAATTCCCCTCCCCTTCTCTGGGCTTTGGCCATTGGTCTCTACCAGCAAATGGCTTTATCAGCCTGGACTGGGGTTTGAACCGATCCTGTAAATAATTTTATGAATGGTTGAGCTGTACCCACCAACTGCAGCTCTCTAAAATAACACAGTTTTTATCTTGTCAAAACAGTGCAATTGGGGTTCATGAGCCAAGACAGGTCTCTGTCCTACAGAGTTTGTAGCCTAAACATCAGCAAGGAGACAACAGAGGGAGGAGAGGGAGACAGAGTCAAGACTAACAGAACAGCCAGGAGATGAGAAAGGATGTGGGGAAGCAAGAGCAAAAAGAGGGGAATGTCTGAGCAAATGCGATACACCCAGGGCACAATCCTAAACTGAGTTAGGCTGGCATAAACTAAGCCAGCAAAGTTTGGCCAGCACAAGGGCCACCGTAAAATATGTTTGGACCACTCTCTGAGTCAGAGGCCAGCACAGACGTGCACCATCCTCCCTGACTCCAGGAGTAGTCCAAACAAGCTTTAGGGTGGCCCTTGTGCTGGCCAAACTTTGCTGGCTTAGTTTATGCCGCCCTAACTCCAGTTTAGGATTGCGCACTCACTTAGGTTCCATTTCAGTTGGGAATTAAGGGATTAAACCGAAGACTTTATGGAAGAAGTGGATAGATTGGAATGGGAAGAGAGAGTGGTCATGCATGGGCATTTCTGGAACTGACTGCCCAATCCTGTCCTGTGGAATCCTAACATGTGGAAAACATATTCTGCTGTCACAGGCTGCTGCAAAAGTGCCATAAAGCACATTCTGGCAGTGCAGGGTGCCAGTAGGCAGGCTAGATCTTCCTGCAGGTGCTGATGGAGCAACAGAGGCCTGCCAGAGCAGGTATGCTCAGCACAGGGGGTTGAACGGGGCGAGGTAGGGCAAAATGGGGGGAGATGGGCAGGGTGGGCCCAGGAGGTGTGTAGGATTAAATCCACACACTAAATCCCAAGCCTCTTCCCAGACCTGAGCTGCCTGCACAGATTAATGCGGTTATATGCCAGCAAGATTGCTGGAGCAGGTTATAGGATTTGTTCCATTTGTCCCCTTGCCTTGAGGAGACTTCTAGCAGCCAAAATTACCCTGCGGGATGCAGCAGCACCATTGCATCACTACATGAGGATTTAGTTAGGACTGGGCTGTGAATTCCAGGATGAAGAGACAGCCAGTGAGAATGAATGCAGTTGCTTAAGAGAACAAGAAGCTGGTGCTGGAAAACTGGAGTAACATAGATCACAGACAGAATTACAGTAGATACAGTGATGTCATGCAGGGGGAACGCGGGGGAACTCAGTTCCACTTGTTAAAATTAGGGCTGACTCCGCCCACTTCACTCTCCCTCCTCCCCCTCCCAATTCCTCTGCAAAGAGCTTTTCTTCTTGGTTGGCCGGCACTCAGAGGGTTAAAGGGAGTGACTCTGGATTCCTAGGGGGGTGAAGGGGGAAGGGCTGCAGTGGGGAAGTCCCGTCCTGCACAGCCCCCTTCCTCGCTCCCTCCAGCCACACACGTGGAGTCAGCAGCCACTCTGGTGAGTCTGCAGCCCACTGGGGAGAAGGGGCATCTTGGGGGTGTGGTGGCGAATCGAGGGGGGCCCTGGAGGGGACAGAGGGGAGCCGGGACTTTTTGAAGCTGCCCTCCTGACCTGCCAGGCGTAAGCGGGCTTTGGTGTGGGGAAGCGCCCAAGGGTGCCGTCCGGAGTGGTGCCGCCCCTCAGCCCCTTCCACAGGTTCCTGCCTCATTCTGCTCAGCCAGCCTCGGTTTCGAGGCTGCTGCCCCTGTGCCAATTTTCAACTTCCCTGGCAATTTTGAATAACTCCACCTCGCCTAGCGAACTCCGCCCAGCGGAGGCTGACACCACTGGTTCAGGAGCAGAATCTCCAAGCACTTGCAAAATGAAGGCCAATTTCAGCTGACTCTGATTGCTCCGCTGACTTTGGCTGGGCCAAAGGCATGAAAGGAGCTGCTGCACAACCAAGCCCCAAACTAGTTATTCCTTCTGGACTTGGCAGGCAGCCTTGATTTGCAGCCAGACATTCAAGAGCGGCAATTAGGCTGGGAAGCACTGCTGAATGATTACTAATTAGCCAGTTTAAAAGTGCTATTATGCAAAGCCAGCACATTTACATAATGCTCAGTTGGATCCAAACGCTGCTCGCATGCTTGTGGTCATAGCCTGCCGAAGGGGCAGCCTTCTCAGCCTCTCGCTGCAGCCCTGCACAATGTTTGCCATTGCTGATTCAGAGTTGATAAGGGCATGTGGTACTCCTGTCTAGACAGGCTTGCTGTAAGGGAAATTCACAAGTGCAATCTCCAGGACTATGTTGATTGTCCTCACCCCCATCATGCATACTTTCTTTTGCCAAGGATGAACTTTCAATAGCCTGTCCCACTGAGTCTACTCTGAGCGCTCGATTGTAGTGCCTTGCTGACAGGAGCAAACCACTTCAAGTGACAGACCAATAGTTCTCAAACCTTTTAGCACCAGGACCCACTTTTTGTTGTGAATTTGTGTTGGTTAGAGCAGAGTTGGGGGCTTGCTGACC
>JAJKFI010000033.1:3193960-3209383 GCA_029204185.1 Lerista edwardsae
TGCCAGTTTCAACCAGTTCTGGACTGTGAGATGTGAAACTGCAACACTTTTTAGAATGACAATCTGTCTGGGACCCACTGGAAGTGACGTCGTGGCCAGAAGTGCCGTCATTGTGACGCCAGAGCCTGCTGCTTTCCTGAGAATGCAGCAATAAATTATTTTCCAAAAGCAAAGTGAATCAGAAAGGGAAAAAAAAGCCTACTTACAACCTTGACAGAAGCAAAATAACCACGTAGCCCTCTCCCTTTCCAATGTCCCCATATTTTCAGTTATGGCTGCCCTTGGTGCTACGTGACCCACCTGAAATTTGCTCGTGGCCCTCATGAAATTTGACCCACAGTTTGAGATACACTGTCATCGACAGCTGCCTCTTATCATTGGCTTCCAGAAAAGGGTGGATAAGATGTGATTCCTTGGGCGCAACCCCACAACTATAAGAATGTGGAAGAAGCTGCCAGTACAATCCAATCTCTTTATCCCAGTACTGTCAAGGGAAATATAGGCTCAGCTTTCTAGATATCTCAATTTCTCTGAGGATTCATGCTCACATGGTATCACAGAAGTGTTCACACGAGACAAAGTTGCGGACCCAGCCATTGGCGTGCCCAGAGACAGAGGAGGAGTTCCACCCCCTCTGCTGTTTCCCTACCCGTTCTGGGTGTGCTGCTCCACCACTTCCCCGTGCCGTGCCAGGCTCCATTTTGGCGAGTGTGGGTGGGTGAAAACCATTTGCCGCTCTGAGAGGCAAATGGCCTCATCACTGCCCTCTTCCCACCCCAGGAGCTCCGCCCCCTCCTCACTTAATGGTAGGTCCACAACTGCAGGGGACATGGCTGAGATTGACAGTGCAACTCTTTCCATTGGCTTTTCACCATACAGCCCAAGTCTTATGACTGCAGAGAATACTTGAGCTTTCCATTTAAGCAGATGATAATATATCCCAGAGCGCAGGTGCAACTCATGACATAGATATGGATATGGAGCACTGGTAAACATTTGCCTCTGAGTCCATTTTTGGCATTAGGCCCTGACCAAGGGGAGAAGGTTACATGTGATCACCCCTTGCCCCTGAGTGCATGCAGCTGTGATGTTTTATCTGACCTGGAGATGTTTTTGTTAAGTGGGATTTTGTAATATTGACATAGCCCTTCCAACAGGGGATTTCAGGAGTTAGCTGAGTTCATGGCCTATTTACTGAGTCCTATCTCCTTTGAGGACTTTTCCAGACCTGTTACCTAAAATTATCTAACCAACTTTGTCAGAGATCAACAACACAAGCCCATGCATGTCTACTCAAAAATAAGTTCCATTGAGTTCAAGGATTGCAACCTGATTGCAGATTGAATCTGCCACCTTTGAGAAGCAAATTATATGCTCCATCATTCGGAACATAAGAAGAGCCCTGCTGGATCAGGCCAAAGGCCCATCTAGTCCAGCTTCCTGTGTCTCACAGCAGCCCACCAGGTGCTCCAGGGAGCGCATGAGACAACAAGATGCTTGCATCCTGTTGCCACTCCCTTGCACCTGGCACATTGAGCTGTGGCTCCACTGAAAGACAGCTGTTAATGCCCAGACTGGATTTTTAGATGCTAAGGCCAATGCAGTGGTTTCTACACTGTGTTTGAGGAAACTGTGGAGTTCTTTGGAAGGTTGGGAAATGTAATGGAAATTAGCATTCCTGAGAGAGAGCTTGACCATCACTACTGATATTCCCTTTCAGCAAATACAGGAAGTGGTGGTGCCACCCAGAATGCCACCCAGTGCCACTTCATTTGCATTGTCCCTGTAAATCAAATTAAAAAATACTTTATTATTCAGCAGGTAATTAAACTATGGAACTCCTTGCCAGAGGAGGTGGTGACGGCATCTGGCCTAGGTGCCTTTAATTAAAAGGGGACTGGACATATTTCTGGAGGAAAAGTCCATTGTAGGCTACAAGCCATGATGGCTAGTGCAACCTCCATATTTTAGAAGTAAGATACGTCAGAATGCCAGATGCAGGGGGGTGGCAATGAGATGCAGGTTTCTTGACATCTCCCTGAGACATCTGGTGTTGTATCACTGTGAGATACAGAAAGCTGGACCAGATAGGCCCTTGGCCTGATCCAGTGGGGCTCTTCTGATGTTCTTGTGTCAGATATCCTGCACTTTTGTGTTTGAAGAAATCACCCTGGAACAAAGCAAGGAGGTGGGAAATCCACTTTCTGCTTGCTTTTAACAGGCAAAAAGCAAATCAGTGTCGAGGGAGACAGCTTTGGCAGCAAACTTGGAGTGAAGGCCCCCCTAAATCTGCTGCTTTCTTCTGTCCCCCCCCCACCTGCAATCGGCCACTGATACATATCACCAGTCTAATGGATGGGCTGGGTATAAGAGTCCAATGTGTGTATTTAGGTTGCACACTCAATTCACATGAGGTAATGGGGAGCATGTATCATACAGCATGTTCCTGAATTCTCTGCAGTATTCTGGAGATTCATGGCCAACGAGACACGCAGGAGTTGTCGAGGTGGCCTGGGTTATGTAAAGGTTGAAAGCTTAAAAGCTGTCAATCTAATGCTCCTACACTGGAGAAATCCTCCACTGGAAGATGGAAACATGAAATGGAATTGCATCGTTGAACCTTGGAAAATGTGCATCGCTCTCGAGCAGCTCGTGTAACAAATTGAATGGAGACTATCAATCTGATGTATCGACGACGTCTCCAAATGAGTCAGTTTGGCATCACATCGAGCACTCATGCAAAACAAATTTTAAAAGCCAGCGGGCTCTTCCATTTCTTGCATTCTTCGTGATGCTTTGCCTAATGTAATGTATATATCAGCAGTTGCTCCACATCGCTTTGACGTGGACTCAGGGGAAATGATTGCTTCAGGTTCACATCTCAATGTCATCAATCTTCAAGGCCTTTCTCCAGAACAAATAATTCATTCAAAGAGTAGAAGTAACAGGGCCTATTTTTTTTGCTTAGAATGTTCCATGCTCCTGGTTTCTATAAGTCATCCACCGTATTTCTGCTGGGAAAAGGAAAGCCTTTTAGATGTTATATATATATATATATATATATATATACACACACACACACACATACATACACACACACACACACACACACAAAGAAAATTGCACCGTTACAGAACAGACAGATCATTTTTGGAAACCAACCATTGCATCTTGATTCCCAGTAGCCTGTTCTGCTCTTATTTATAAGTGATAACACATCCTCATAGAGGAGAAGAAGATGAGTTATCTTTGTAAAAGCAGAGAATTGTACAGAAGTGGGAATTAGATGCACAAGAAATGAGAATGTTCAGATATTACCCCTTCAGTACTTCTTTGGATAAGACTCAAACCAGTCTGAATTGCTGTAGCTCATTTCTATAGCCCTGAAGCTGTTCAAAAGACATTTCTGCCAAGCCAAAGCGGAATGGATTCAAAGTTGAAAGCTGAGCTACCCTTTCATTAAAAAAAAGAAAGAAAGACTGAATGCCATCAGAGGACCACACTAAGCATGATGTTAAATGCATCATTGTCTGGTTTGGGGCTGCTGTTTGCAAGAGCTTGATCTCCTTGAGGCAGAAGGAGAGGCTATTGGACCCTCTCATTCTATATCGTTTTCCTATCAAAAATCTCTCTCCCCAGCTGTGAAGGTCCCCGAGAGATCAATTATAGCAAATGGAGTAGCAGCTGGAGGGGAGGTGTTATTGGTAAAAATGTTGCATGAATAGTGGTCCTGATCCAGATTGGGGATTCATGCATAGCTGCTGCTTGAAAGTGAGAGAAAGCCACAAACTAGACAAAAGGGTAATGATGCTGATGATAATACAGACATGATGGTTAATAAGTTAATAATCATTGTGCCTGTAATGAACATCACTTCTTGTTTGGTCCTCAGACAGCGCTGAGTTTCTTTAATGAATTTAACATTTGGCCTTTTAGGATCCTGAAGCTAAGCTTGTGTGTGGTGGAGGGCACTGTGGACCAGTAATAGCTGCTGAAGCAGATCATGGGTTAGAATCACCACCTGCTGCTCCAGGGTGATGGAGGAAGAAGTCGAGATCTGCCCTTGCCTGAAAAATGACAACAACATGCTGTTGCTGACTTCAGCCCAAGAAGCTGTTTTGTCTTATTTGACCATCGATCTCAGTAGTGCCTATCCTGATTGGCAGCAGACCACCAGGGTTTCCTCTCCCCCCAAGCCCTATCTGGAGATGCCAGAGATGAGCCATCAAATTAAAATGTCACATTTTCCAATTTTCTTCCGTAGTTAGTGTATGTAGTCTTAGTTAGCCTTTTGTCTGGCCTGGAAGTCCCTAACTGTACATCTTGCATTCCAGTTCTGCCTTCTGAATACTCTGGAATGCCTGTAAAGGTTTGCGGGGGTGGGGAACAGTCCTTGAACTGCATTTCTAGGGAGGGGGTTGTATTGGAAAAGGCAGGAGATACCCCGAGGAGATAGGGAATGGTATCAGCAATGGCCCCTTGTCCAAATAAGGCAGGGATTACAGGGTTAACCCCCAAGGTCTTTGCAAACCTCGGGAGCACAGCTGCAGGCTGATAAGGGCTCTGGCTCTGAAGGGAGGTTAGCACAGGTGCAGTTGGGTGTGGCTGATGAATTAAAGCCTGCCCACTGATTGGCTGGCCTCAGTATAAAGCTGGAGGAGGAGCTGGATAGGTGCTGGAGGAAGATGCTGGAAGAGAGGAGGCCCAGTGGGTGACTGAACCCCTTCCCTCTTGCCTATCTCTGAGGTGAAACTAGTTAGCTCTGTGGGGAAACTAGTTAGCCTAGTGTGGGCATCGGGGCCCTTGCAGAGGCCCAGCAGGGAATTAGGCAGAACAGGGGCCTACACACACATACTGTATTACTATTATAATATTTCTTCCTAGAGTTCTCTTTTATTTTTGGGTGTTTTTTTTGGGGGGGGGGTTTCTAGTGGGTTGTAATAGATGGTTATTTTTAAAAGTGGGTCCTGTTGCTAAAATGTTTGGGAAGTTAATTTATTCTAAGCCACCCTGGGCACCTCCTGTAGCGAGGGGAAAAGCAGAATAAATTTTTTTTTAAGAAAATACACGGCATCCCTTCCTGAAACAACACACCATTGCTGACTGAATAAATACCCCTAGTGTGGGCTCCTGGTGTCAGCATAGGCTATGTGCATCATAAGAACATAAGAACAGCCTCATTGGATCAGGCCAAAGGCCCATCTAGCCCAGCTTCCTATATCTCACAGTGGCCCACCAAATGCCTCAGGAAGCACACAAGGCAATGTGACTTCAGCACTTTGGCTGACCACATTCCAGTCAGCCACTGTGCAGTTTGTGTGCTACTGGCTGAGCTGTCCATTGCCACCTTCTGGCATTTACTGGTATGGACAGGAATTCCCTTTCCTGTTAGTCTCCTCAGAGCAATGTCTGTCAGTTCTGATGGACCTATTACCTCAGCAGCTTGCCACTGCTGTGTACACTAGAAAGTGAAATAACGTTGAAGCTTTTACTGAAATATCAAATATATATAATCAATTCTCTATATACGATGGCTCCAGCTGCTTTAGAAAGGGAAGCGTTTGTAATGTTTGTCCACTTGGGGAGGTGACCATAACTGAACATCTCTCCCACAGCCACAGAGGAATGTTCACGAGGCCAGCTGCCTGCCAATAATGTGGCGGTTGAGACACATTAGCTTCTGCCCTGCAAGCTAGTCTATTATAAGCCACCATCTCTTTGTATGCGTAAAAACAATAATTAATCATTACAACACCTCAGTTGCCAGAAGTAAGATTATAGATCCACCTAAAAGATGCAGAAAGACAAGGTGATGCAAAATGCCTTCAGGGCCACTCATGAGTGATTAACTTGGGTAGTATCAGAATTAGAAATCAGAAGCTTTTGGAGTCATCCCAACTTTATTACTTTGCCTGAGCTCAATGGTATGCTCTTGTTGAATAGCCACAAAACCAGTAATGGCATCTAAATGATTTAGCAACAGGTACTCACTTTTGATTGGCACTTGTGTCGGGGCCCACCCACCAGGTCATAGCCGGAACCCAGGAACCGCCCCCAGGAACCGCCGCGCCTCCTTGGTAGGCCGCGCAGCGGCCCAGGAGTCCCGGGCCTTCTTCGGGGCCGCCGCGCAGCCTACCGATTCCCCTCCCAGGAACCGCCGCGCCTCCTTGGGAGGGAGCCCCAGGCAGCCTACCTGCTCACGCTGCTGCCGCCGTCGATCTCCCTCGCTCCGCTGCCTGCCTGCCTGCCTGCCTGCCTGGCTCTGAGAACGTGCAGGCAACTCAAACGTGCAGGCAATTCAAACGCTGCAGGGGGCGGAGCGGAGCGCCGACGGAGTCGACGAGTGGGCGGGCGAATGGGTGGGGCCAGCCTTAATCCTAGGAACGGATATGCGTGTACCCCCGTGTACCCCCTACATGACATTTCTGCACAGAACCCTCGGTTCATGTTCCAGACCTTGTCAACAATGGACCAAGATTTGAAAAAACTACTTATGACAAGAATTTTTACTGGTTAAATTAATGAAACTGCTTTATGGTGGTTCTTGCTGTCTAGCACTGTTTAAGAATGTTATGTACCTTATTAACATCAATAGGATTACTCATGAGCACATGATTTATGTGACCCAAGGTTTTGATCATTTTTTTTTCATAATTCTGTGACTCCTATTAAAAAGCACTTTTTAAACAAAGTTTTGGTAGAGAACTGGTGGGATGATGGATTCAAGGTCAATGTGATGGATTCAATGTAAAACCTTTTTGTACACTTTTTTTTATACACTGATTTGACTCAACATTGATGGCCACTGATGGCAGATGAGAAGGACCCTACTGATACAGTATCTGGTGAAGGGGAAAAAAAAACATGTCCCCATTCTAAAAGCCACTTTTCTAGAAAGTCAGTCAGATTTCTGTTGGCCAGAAAAGTTGTTGTTGTTCAGTCGCTAAGTCATGTCCGACTCTTCACAACCCCATGGACCACGGCACGCCAGGCCTCCCTGTCCTCCTCTAGCTTCCAGAGTTCGCCCAATTTCATGTTCATAGCTTCGGTGACACTATCTAATCATCTCATCCTCTGCCGCCCCCTTCTCCTTTTGCCTTCCATCTTTCCCAGCATGAGGGTCTTTTCTAAAGAGTCCTCTCTTCTCATGAGGTGGCCAAAGTATTTGAGCTTCAGCTTCAGGATTTGTCCTTCCAGGGAGCAATCAGGCTTGACTTCAAATCCTGAAGACTTCAAGGCCAGAAAAGTGGGCAATATCAAATAGGGCACAAGCATATAAGTAACCAGAAAGGCCATCTTTCATTCAAACCAAATGTCAGCCTGGCTCACTATCTTCCCACTACCGTCCCACAGTGGCCACCTAGATGCCCCCACAAGCTGGCCCAGAAGGCAATAGCCCCTGTTCCACTGTTGTTCTCCTGTGAATGGAATACAAAAGCATACCGCCTGTCTCTAAACATGGAAGTGTAATGAAGGCGTCATGACCAATAGCCACAGATAGGCCTGTTTTCCATGAATCCATCACCCCCTTTTAAAGTTGAATTCATCGACCCGTTTCTGTTTTTCAAGCCATTAAATAAGACGGTCAGATGCCAAACAGGCCAGAGCTCTTTTAGTTGCAATAACAGGGTAGAGGAGCAATGTTCAGTAGGCGTCCTCTGTAGGGCTGTCCCCTGTAGGGCAAGTTGCAGCTGTCAACATTTATTCTTGATGTGATTTCTACAGGCTTCACAGAGTTCATCCTCAAGAGAAACCTGTCACTACTATGTAGCTACAACCATGACTTGGTTCTCCTCTGCACCAATGGTTCCCAAGCTGTGAGCTGGGGCTCCTGGGGAGCTGGGGACATAAACCAGGGGATTAGCAGAGACCCTCAGGAAGCCACCACAGTGCAGCAGGAAGTGCCAAAACATCTCTGAATGCTGCAGAGACTTTCCGGAGTTTGCAGAATTCTTCAGAATAGCTTCTGCGACCAGCATGGACCCTTTTAAAATGGCCACCAGAAGCTTCTGCTGGCCCTTTTAAAGGGGTCCACACTGGTTGCAGATGCTGGTCTGATGGTCCCTGCAGCCTCCAGAAGGGCTCATAGTGGGTAACAAGAACGGAGTCATGGATGATAGAGGTATGTGAATTTGCAAATAGTGAATTTGCATACAAAGAGTACGGACTGTGAGTACAATCCTAACCTGGAGTTAGGCCGTCACAGTTAGGCCAACAAAGTTTGGCCGGCACACGGGACACCGTACAGTCTGTTTAGACCACTCTCAGAGTCAGAGAGGGCAGCCAACAGACATGTGCCATCCTCCCTGACTCCAAGTGATCCATATGAGCTTTACAATGGCCCAGGTGCCGGCCAAACTTTGCTGGTTTAACTGTGCTGGCCTAACTCCAGGTTAGGATTGTGCCCTGTATTAGTATTAGTAATATATCTTTCTTTCCATCTGTTACATCTGAGACAGTATAGAATCTTAAGGGAGCCTTCATGGCAAGCAGACAGTGAGGTGGGGGTAACGTGATGAATTTGACTTACTGCGTTGATTTCAGCTACCCAGGCAATTATTCGGCAGCCAGCTTCTTCTGGGGTGAAAGCTGCATTTCTCGCTTTGTGTATGTCTTTTTTTTAACCATAGCCAATCCTCCCATTGATTAAAACGAAAGAAGGCGGGGGCTCAAAATGAAGATTCCGACTGCCTGCCGTTCATGCCTGCCCATATGAAGTTCATTTCCCAATTTACTTTGATACCATGTGGCGGGTTGTTTTCTTTTTTTGCACAAGAGAGAGCAAAGGTTAAGTAGGAATCAAACAGGAAATGGAACAACAAATAAAAACTCTGAAACCAGAACCTGCATTTTCTGAAACGTGATTGTGAACGGATCCATCCAGCAGGGAACGTGATGCAGTCGGGAGAAGAGGGAAAGCTGGATCCTGTTACATAACCCATGCCTAGGTCTGCCAGAGGCATTTTGTGCAGAGAGGTGGCTCTGCGCCAAGGCCCTCGCTCCAAAATGCCATCAGGGAGGAGGCAGCGGACATTTCTCTAATGCAACACCTCTCCCGAACCCCACCCTCACGCTATAAAGCCTTCTTTCAATAACCACCCCAAATCGTGAATCTCGTCAGAGTGTATGCCAAAGCCGGGTTCCCAATTGCCTTCAAACACAGACAAACCAATTCTCCTGGTGCCGTTCCCTTGGCTTCTGGTGGAGATTCATTGGCCCACAGATGTGATTCTCCTCACAGCTGCCTTTCTTTATTGGCCATCTGTTGGTTAGATGGAATTGCCCACCACCCCCAATTCTCAAAGGGGATTTCAACACTGATTACAAGGGCCAATCCAAATATACACAGTGAAGTGGTAGAAGTCTTCCTGGATTGTACCACTTCAGATTCTAGGTGAGGGGGGGGGGAATCACATGTTCACCCACTCTAGAGCTGCAAGGTCTTTGTTGCCCCTTCTCAAAAAGTGGTAGTGCCCAATCAGTGGTGTCATTCAAATGATTTAGGAACAGGAACTCACTTTTGATTGGCACTTGTCGGGAACCCAGAACCAGCCACGGAGCCCGTTAGGATCCGGAACGCCCGTTCTGGTCTGTTCCCCCTGAATGACATCACTGGTGCCCAATCCCATGAGCGTATAGATTCTAGATTAGCCTGTGAAATCATTTGAGTTGAGAGTTGCCAATGAATTTCATTGAAAGAGAAATTAATTGAAAAGCCAGGCTGCTGACTGCACAGAGAGAACCATGTGTGCAGTGGCATCACTAGGGTTCATGTCACGGGGTGCAAGAGCATACATATATATAGTACAGGTCACCCAACAAATCAGTAACCAACAAAAACTCAGTGGCCAATTTGATGGCACTCACACAACTGAATAAAAGTTTTAGTATTCACTAGTATAGAAATGAGAGCTGACTCAAACCAACACATTGATTCCCTGCTGTAGCATGACAACACCTCATTGGTTCTTGTAACGATCAGTCTCATTGGTCAGTTTTGAGTTAAGGAAATCCACTTTTTGTTACAGAAGATAATTGTGTTTTCCTTTTGTGTTTATTTGGCTATACCTTTTGATAGAATACAGATATTTCAATGTGGCATGTTTCATTGAATTCTGTATAATTTTTTTTTAAAAAATTCTGTATTAAATTTTCCATTGAATATGTAATGATGGTATTATTAAAAAAAATACCAAGAATTTCACAATTTTGGCCAATAGTGGTATCACCCCTTGAGTGTATCACCTGGAGTGGTCCACACCCCTCACACCCCTCTAGCAATGCCACTGCCTATGCGTGCACAGGTGAATATATGAAAGAGCATTGTAGAGAGTCAGAACACTCTGGGGGGCTGCCCATGACTCAGGTTACCAGGTTACCCTGCAGTGGTCCCTGAGATGTACCACCACTTCTCATGCTGCAGAGGAACTATAAAATGGTTCCAGGTGAAGCAGCAAAGCCTCAGAGTCCAAGGGATGGGAAGGGGTTAACAAGCCACCTCCTTGTCATCCTTCACCTGGCGGGCCAGGTAGGTCCGCCTGCTGCTGCTGACTCCTGCCTTGCCTCGCACCACAACCTTCCTCATCATAGGCTAGCAGCTCTGCCACCCCGTTGCAGGTGCCCCCAGACCGTCCCACCTCCACCTGTCTCTTCTGAGGCCTCAATGTAGTGCTCCACCCCCCCCCCCACTGCTGAAGCAACTTCTGGCATATCCAACAGTGAATGGGTAGGGCCAGTGATGTCATGCAGGGGGAACGCGGGGGAACTCAGTTCCACTTGTTAAAATTAGGGCTGACTCTGCCCACTTCACTCTCCCTCCTCCCCCTTCCCAATTCCTCTGCAAAGAGCTTTCCTTCTTGGTTGGCCGGCACTCAGAGGGTTAAAGGGAGCGACTCTGGATTCCTAGGGGGGTGAAGGCAGTGATGTCATTCAGGGGGAATGGTCCAGAATGGGCGTCCCGGATCCTAACGGGCTCCGTGGCTCGTTCCCAACAAGTGCCAATCAAAAGTGAGTTCCTGTTCCTAAATCATTTGAATGACACCACTGGGTAGGGCCACTGTGGCTCTCAATGCACCTCATGCCAGCGCCAGCAGGGCAGGTTTGCCACACCTCAAGCCTTTGCCAACGCAGTTGGTCTCCAAGAGGGCGGGGAAGTTGGTCCCTAGACAATACACCTACCTCATTATTATCTACTAGAGCAGTGGTTCTCAAACTTTTTCACAGTTTTTAGAATGAGGTCCACTTTTTAGAATGACCATCTATCCAGGACCCACTAGAAGTGATGTCATGGCTGGAAGTGCCGTCATTGTGATGCCGGAACCTGCAGCTTTCCTGAAAATGCAGCAATAAGTTGGGTTATTTCTCAGTCATTTTCCAATAGCAAAGTGAATCAGAAAGGGGAAAAAACCCCTATTTACAACCTTGACAGAAGCAAAACAACCACACAGCCCTCCCCAGCCCTCCCCCTTTCCAGCATCCCATCTTCCCATATTTTCAAAATGGCTGCTCTAGGTGCTTCACGCCCCACCTGAAATTGGATTGCGACCCACTGGTGGGGCCCGGCCCACAGTTTTAGAACCGCTGGTGTAGAGATTCTACACTGAGTTCCAAAGATTTCCTTGAGATGCCAGGGAATGAATCTGGGTTCTTCTGCATATGTTCACCATCTCTGCTGAAGATGCACGCATGTCAATTTTATTTCTGCCTTCAGCTGAAAGCACAGTGATCAAGGATGAAGACAGTCTGTGTCTAGTGGAAGTGGCCCAACCCCCAGGAAGTGGCTATAAACAATCAAAACTTTGGAAAACAACAGACAGATTAAATTGAAATCCTGTCCATTCAGAGGAATATGAGTCCCCGCTGATTGATTAAATAGATGCATACATTTACTTATTTATTTATGTACATGCAAAAATTCTGGCAGAAAACTCAACTTGTTCTCATAATAGTTTAGGTCCATGTACTGTTTTGAGCATGGAGCAGGTAATGGAATAAAGAGTTGGGGGCAGTGGTGGCATCTAAATGATTTAAGAACAGGAACTCACTTTTGATTGGCATGTGTCAGGATCCGCCCACCGGAAGTGACGTCATAAACCAGAGGCTGGCCGAGCCCAGGTCTACCCACGGCTGGTTCCTAGCCAGCAATGACGTCAGCAATGAGTGTGCGGAGCCAGCCAGTTCTGTACAGCACCTGGCGCCTTCAGAACAGAAAGCGAAGAATTCCCCCCACCCCAATTGCAGCTCCAATAGCAATGGGGACAGTCTCCCAAAGAAGCCTCACACCCAGAGCGCCAGTGAAATGCTCTGGACTGGAGAGACAGCGGTGAAAGCCTTTCCTTGGTCTTCGCAGCTAGGCGAGGTGGAGTTATTCAAAATTGCCAGGGAAGTTGAAAACTGGCACGGGGGGCAGCAGCCTCGAAGCCGAGGCTGGCTGAGCAGAATGAGGCAGGAACCTGTGGAAGGGGCTGAGGGGCGGCACCACTCTGGACGGCACCCTTGGGCGCTTCCCCACACCAAAGCCCGCTTACGCCTGGCAGGTCAGGAGGGCAGCTTCAAAAAGTCCCAGCTCCCCTCCGTCCCCTCTGGGGCCCCCCACGATTCACCACCGCACCCCCAGGACACCCCTTCTCCCCAGTGGGCTGCAGACTCACCAGAGCGGCTGCTGACTCCACATGTGTGGCTGGAGGGAGCGAGGAAGGGGGCTGTGCAGGACGGGACTTCCCCACTGCAGCCCTTCCCCCTTCGCCCCTCTAGGAATCTGGAGTCGCTCACTTTAACCCTCTGAGTGCCGGCCAACCAAGAAGAAAAGCTCTTTGCAGAGGAATCGGGAGGGGGAGGGGGGGAAGTGCCGTGAAGTGAAGTGGGCGGAGTCAGCCCTAATTTTAACAAGTGGAACTGAGTTCCCCCACATTCCCCCTACATGACATCACTGGTTGGGGGGATGGTAGGCAGTCCAATCCTATTGAGTTGCCCTGCTGGCGGAATGTGTGTTCTGCCAGTGCTGAGTGCTGTAAAACATCCATTAAGCATATTCTGGCAGTGCACAGCGTGGCAGGAAGACTAGAGCCTTTCCGTGTGTGTTGCAGAATTGTTGAGTGCCCTCCAGAGCAGGTAAGTCAGTGGGGGAGGCAAGAGGGGGTGGAGGAGGGCAGAACGGGGCAGGGAGGGTCAGAACTGAACAGGGAGATGGAAGGAGAGAGGCTGTGGGAGGGGTAGATCCAGTGGCAATGTTGTGTGTCAGATCCTTTCCCCTCCAGCAGCAGCCTTCCTGCACTCTTTCTCTTTTTGGACTTACAGCCAGCAAAATTAATGCCACAGGTCCAAGGAAATCTATTGCTGAGTGGGAGAGGGGCAAGGGGATTTTAATCCCCTTTCCCTTCCGAAGCCCCCCCCATCCCCCCTACTTTTAGGTGTGGATGTACCAGTGTAGGGGGAAAGGATAGGGTTGGGCTGTGATCTCCAAAGGGGTTTGCTTGCTGCACCCTTTTCTATACTCAAGGAGCAAGGAAATTACATAATAACATAGGAACAGCCCTACTGGATTAGGCCAAGGGCCCATCGAGTCCAGCTTCCTGTATCTCACAGTGGCCCACCAGATGTCTCAGGGAGCACACGAGACAACAAGATGCTTCCATCCTGTTGCCACTCCCTTGCACCTGGAACTGAAGTAGTATAAAGTCTGATGGCAGATTCTGGAAGCCTGACCCTGTGTGTGTGTGTGTGTGTTAGAAGGGTCCTTTTAAATCAATTTTGGACCAGATGTGTTTCTTAGCATCACCGCTTGACACAAGGCACAAAAGTGGGCTCCATGCATTTCTTGCTGTGACCCTTGATCAAAGACAGTGTCAGAAGCATCTCAGCACAACGAAGGGTACCAGGTAACACCATGCTGTGTTCAATGTTGTTCCCCGAACCTGTCACCTTTGGATTGGACAGATTAGAAAGTAACTTAAATAAAAAGAATACATTTAAATGCAACAGATTGGCCTGAAAGTCCTTCCCACCCCCACCCCCCCTGGATTTTTTCTCCTTTACAAAATAAGCGGTCTATTCATTTGACCATCTGAAAGAACAGTCTGCTGGGGAGTGGTGAAGGGAAGGGGGTGAAATTGCAATTTGACGTTTTCTAAACTTGTCATTAGGCATTATATGTCTTGACTACATTGATTAGAGCAAGAGTATGGCACGGGGGGTGGGTGGGTGGGTGGGTGGAAAAAGCTGTCAATTCATTACCAAAATATATAAGGCCTCACTTCTAATTATTCACTTAGTAGCAGATTAGGTCTTATTGCCTGCCAACAGGCTCACCTTTCCACCCGTTAGGGTCAGTATAAATCAGAAGAAATCAGATGAACTGAGACTGGTTGTTCAAGCACTTCTAACTGTTTCATAAGAAAATCTGGTTAGCAAGAGGAAGAAAGAAAAAAAGCAAGACTCTGCTCAATAAAGGAACTATTATTAACTCTTAAGAGCCAAATTTCCTGTTTTTTTTTTTTAACTGCGGAGCCTCAAGTAGGATTCCAGGAAAAAGCTCCAATATTGTTTTCCTTGTGAAACAGAAAAGAAAATTAGTGTTAGAAACACAGGCTGGCTTGCAGGGTTCCAGTAGGAACAAGGCTCCCTGCTTTCATGCTTGAAGTATTAATGACAGTAAGCAGCACAAAATGGCATTTGTCATGTTTATTTTTGCTGCCTTGATCAGACAAGCTTCTGCTTAGCTTCAAATACACACACACACACACACACACACCCACACCACACCACACCACACCACAACACAACACAACACAACACAACACAACACAACACAACACAACACATCAAACACACACCTTTTTTTGAGGTTGTAGGTTTTACAAACAGCAGTATTCAGGGCTAACCCATCAACTGGTCTGATGAGACTTTTATCCCCAAATACTATTTCTATAGCAGACAATGCTATACTTTGCTATACAAAGCAAATTTCTGCTCTAGACACCTGGTCAACAATGTGAAGGGAAGCACTTTAGGTACTACAGGCTGTCATTGTGAAATGGTAGCAGTAGCATAGCCACAGGTGCGGTAAGTATTGCAAGTGTTCCAATGCACCATGTAAATGCCCCATCGTACTCGCCGTTGGAGCCTTTCTGAACAGCAACGGCAATGTGCTGATATGGGCTTGTAAACGCGCTTTTGGCACCCAGCATCATGCAGGTGCCACATCCCTACCCCCCCCCGCCCCCGATAGCGGGCAGCAATGGTAAGAAGGTGCTCCAGAGATGGGGCAAAGGAGGGTGGAACGGATCATGCATGGGAGGGAAGTGGAGGTGGTGGAGCAAGCCTCCCCCACATCCTAACTCCCATCCCAGACCTGCTAGCATTAACTTGTGTGTGTGTGTATGAGAGAGAGAGAGAGAGAGAGAGAGAGAGAGAGAGAGAGAGAGA